>ML802134.1:29896-66470 GCA_009831015.1 Picea engelmannii | reverse complement strand
TGCAAGGAAGGATAAATTCTTTTGATGGTGCTTTCTAAGGTATGTTATTTACAGGTTATCTCACCATTTTCGCTATAACTTTTTTTCTATAATGATTCAGACCGTGAAATTTCTATGACATTGAGAAAACATATCCAAGTATCTGTGGTATGAAATTAAGATTGAGGGTCATTGTATATTTGGAGTTACACTCCATGGAAAATAGGGTTTGTGGCTAGTCCTGAAACTATTCAAAAATAGGTGTTTCGAGTAAAAACATCATAAATTATTCATAACAGATCCAAATTCAGTGAAGCCAAACGTGTTGGTTAGGGTACAGTCATCAGTATGCTTCATAACATTTTCAGATCAATTCAAAAAATATTCTGTGCGGGGCACACTCTACAAGGTCACTCTCTAGAATAAGCCAGAATTCAACAAGGCATGCCATTTTTGCTATAACTCCTTTTCTGAGAGGTTCCAAGTAGTGAAACCTGGAGGAATTGCATAAAAAAAAATTGAAGAACATTGTGTATCAGTTTCATATCTTTATACATTACAGGTACAAAGTTATGATTACTTCAAGTTAGGGTTGTTGACTAATCCAAAACTAGGTATGTGAGACTAAAGAAAAGTTTGATGAACATGCTAGTCTCTTGTTGTTGAAGTTAAGGAAGGTTTGCGGGAATGTGATCATATACACTAGATCTATTACAAAGCTACAAATCAGATTTGGATGATGAAATTGATGAGGGATTTTGGTCGAGGTACATGTTGAGTACATGGTTAAGCCAAGTAGTTGATGAGTTGGCACATACATGAGGTGTATAGTTGATGATGTTGGTACATTTTGATGAGTCATAGTTGATGAGTAGTTGAAACATGATTGGTACATACTTGGTACATGGTTGGATGCACTTGTTTATGGTAGATGTTGATTCAAGGTTGAGGTATAGGTTGATGCATGGTTCAGATTTATTGGTACAGGTTTACAGTGGTATATCTCACAGTGACATGTTGACAGTGGTTCCATCATTCTACTTCTACTTCAGGGCAGTTTGATGGGGAAAGGACAGGTCGTTGTAGCTAGAGAACATAGGGGGTTGTAGCGTCCTTCTGGTTGTAGCCAGAGAACTGGGGAGTTGGAGCTTCCCTCAGGTTGTAGCCTGAGAAACTAGGGGGTTGGATCCTCCTTCCAGTTGCAGCTGGAAAACAAAGGAATTTGGTGCTTCCAATGAATGTAATTCTTCAATACATATAAGAAAAAGAATTCCATGGTTTTTTCCCGATTTTGGTTTCCACGTGAAACACTGGTGTACTGTGTATGTGTATGTTTGTTCATTTGTTCATTTCTTATTTACTCTGCAGTTATTGGATGATAATGCTTCATTGATATAACACTTGGATTGTATGGTTAAAAAGGATTAAATTGCTCTATTACTAATTCACATCCCCTCTCAGTAATCCAACACCAACATCCAAGATCTCATCCACCATGTAAGCATTGTCGAACAATAGCACAAACATCCAATAAGAACCAGGTCTGATCTCCAATCTACAAGCGGGTCCCACCTACTAGTATTATTTATTTTGTTAGCTTTATAATAATAGGCTTTATCAAAACTTTGCAGGCAAAACTTCGTTGCGATTTTAATCGTCGACAAACTGACAACTCCACAGGAAAATTTGTTTTCAACAGATTTAGAACTTAGAACTTATGGTTTCGCAGACTAGAATAGTAAATTTAGAAGATATAACCAGAAATATTATTGAACAGTGGGAAGTGAGCGGCTTTAATGGAAAAATGACCAGGAATTTGGGAATAATTCATGAAAAGTGTTAAGTATGAGGGGTTTTACCACTGTGTGCATAATCATTTAACCATAATCTGCTATTTACTTCAAGGAGATTTTTTTTAGATTTGCTCTTTAAAATCTTAATGAATGAAGAAATGGCAAGAAGAAGAGGAAGATAACTAATTCTTTATAAGACAACAGTGGAAGTATATAACAAATTCAAGTGTGCCTTCAGGGAGAACATCGTAACAACTGTGTAATCTTGATTGTTATTGACTAACAACGCTTTGTAGAAGTGTCACTATGGCAGAGATTATCCAATCGTCCTATTTTGACCAAATTAACTGGAAGATGGTAGGAAACAAAATCATGACAGAAGAAAAATTGCAAAAATTAAACAACAACAATAAAATGACAGAAATGTAAGAGAAGTAGGAAAACTTAAAACAGATAGCAGAAGTCAATCTACTGTAAAGTAGAAAAGAAAATACACAAAAAGGAAAGCATAGCTAGGCTACTAGTATATAGAAAATCCGAACAACATTAGAAATTTTCACGTTGGTCCCTCACAATGTTTCAGGCGAGAACCGTTAGTGCTGTAGGAAAACAATTGCTCCTATAAATCCCTTAGAATGTAAGAGTTAGCATTCAAGACAAAAACAATTTTGAAAGGACCCATAAATAACACTTGGAACTCCAGGGTAATTATCATCCTTTTAACACATATGATTAGATCATCAAGGTAGATGTGGATATTGATCAATTCATCAAGAGCTGTTTGGATAGGTATTTTAAAAGCAGTACTTGCATCAGTTAATCTAGAAGGAAGGTATTTATAAGACACAGTACCCCAATTAGTGATAAAAGTGGTTTTGTGAACATCTTCCCCTTTTACCTTGATTTTCCTGTAACCCCAAAAAATTTCAAGTAAGGGCCTCGTTTGTGACCTTACAACCTGCTGCAGAATCATTTCCATATTAAGAGAAGGGAAAGGATTTCTCATAATAGCCTGAATAGGAGTGTGAAAATTAATGCAGGTTATAATATGATCAATGGTCTTCGAAACATGTACCCAATTGGAAACCCGCTCAGAGTAGACTGAAAAAATAATCTCAACATTTAAGAAATTTTCCAACTCCCTTTCAATGGTTGCTTTAAATGCAGATTAAATAGGTCTTTGTTTTTTCCTAGCTTGTTTCATAGCATGTTGAATAAGACCATGATCAAAACCACGAATATCCTCATAAGACCAAGCAAAAACATTTTGAAATCCACCAAGTAGCTTGGTAAACTTCATTTCTTATTTATCAGAACATTGGACACTTATTTTAACACTCTTTGAAGATTCAAGTGCCCTAATGTTCAAGGAGATGGTTTCACCCACCTTATTTCTTGAATTCCCTTCTCTCATTTTTTCTTTATTTCCTACATCACTCAATGAAAACAAACTCTCAAGAGGAGTCAAGCCCTTAGGAATCTTGTCGTCTTCTATGGATGTCATTTCCTTGGGCTTAAGAGGTTCATATTGAATGAAAGAACAAATTCTCTCATCATTAGGGAAGGCCTGCCAAGATTCTATATTTTTTGGGATATGTGAATGATATAGATATTGAAAAGAACAATCAGACATGTGAGGAAAAGGTTTTTGATTAGAAGAAGCTGCAAAGACAAATAATTGATCAGCCATTGAGTTCAACTCCCTCTTAACATGAGTGATGTTGAAAGATAAAAGGTTCGAGATAAGTTCCCAAATAGTTTGGGTGTATCGTTCCATATGCTCTTTTCTAGGAGAGCATAACTTACGTATCAGGTTCACAACAAGTTCAGAATCTCCAAAAACTAAAAGGTGACCACAACCAAGATTAAGGGCGCTTTCAATGCCTAATAATAAATCTTCGAATTTAGTGACATTGTTTGAGCAAGAAAATTCCAACCTGTAAGACAAATTATGAATTATCCCTATAGGGGAAACCAAGATAATGCCTGCCCCATTACCTTCATTAGAGCATGAACCATCAAAGTGCATATGCCACATATAATTTTCTAAATCGATTTGTTCCAAAGCAATATCATCCTCCTCTGCAAAGATGGAATACACTCCTAGGTCCTCCTCGATATAGTTTACACTAGATTGAGGAACACTCTCTATGTAGGGTGAAATCCTTCCCTTTCTAAGGACTATAATGTTCTTACTTTTCCAAGGCATGGATAAATGCATCCCATCGAGTGAGAGGTATCCACCTTTTAATTCTTTCTAATATCTTCCCAAGATAATCGAGTAATTGCTTACATGAATATCAATTACCTGAATGCTGAGGGTTGTCCTTATTTCAGGATGAGCGCATAAAACTAAGGTCACATCCTTAATATCGCCTATGGTAGTTTGTTGTAGAATATTATAGGAGAGCATGCTTTTGGCATTTGCATTTGTACAAGACAAGCCTAAATCTTCCATAATAATCTTCGACATCACACTTGGGCCCGAACCACCATCAATGAGGCAACAATGGGAAATATTATCCATAATATTTACATAAATATAAAAAGGGGGATTTTTTACAGGGTATCTAAATTTATGTACACCTACTTTATTTATAGATGAATCTTATTCATTTACCTCTCTAGAAATATTGGCTACAATAGAAGCTTTTCCTTTCTTGAATTATTTCATATGCATCTGTTGCTCAGGGACAACAACCATGTCCAAAAGGGTTGCATATTCTTTGATGTTGGCCAAATGGTTCAAGATGTTGTATTTGGAAGAGGGTAGAGGAGACGTTGTTCCTTGAGTTTCAGAAACTTTAGGAATGTGAACAGTAGCAACGGGTGATGATGAGCCTGGGCTAGATGAATTGCGGGGAGGGTCAAATTTTTCCTTAGGAGCATAAGCTTTGTTCCTAGTATTGATGACCATGACATCTTCTAGCTCTGCAAAATCTAGGACAACGATAGTAGCTGCTGGTCTCTTTCCAAAGATCTTATCTCTGGCACTCTTCCTTACCTCACATGTAGCTTCCTCGTGGTGTTCCTCGCAGAAGTTACACTAGCTTCGAGGAAAGATGGATTTAGGTTGAAAATTCTTTTCAATCAGATTTCTAAAGGGGGGCGCAAAAGAGGATGAAGCTCCAGGGGTGAGAGGTGAGGCAATCCCCCTTCGCTCGAAAACTATCATACGATTGTTCATATCCTGGACTAGATGTAAGAGGGAGGACATGTATGTCTGTCTAACTGATTCTCCCTGGGGAAGACCTATTCTTTCAAGATGTTCCTCATACTCTGAACAAGTATGCAGAGCGGAACCGAGATTATCAATGGATTTTTCCTCAAGGCTATGATGGTAGGGGGAAGGCAATGCATTGTAGTAATGCATGAAAGTGGTTTGGTTTTGAGGGAAAATGAGTTCATGGATTTGATTGTATATCTTGGTGAGATGAAAGTTGAAGGACTTGATGGTCTCACCATTCTTATAGGTGTTGTTGTTGTATTCCATTAACTTCTCAGCTGGGATTTTAGATTTCCCATAAGTGGATCTGAACCAATAGATCAACTCCTACAAAGTAGATAAAGTCTTAGGAGGGATGTCAAAGAAATCAGCCGCAACCTTTCCTTCCAAAGAATTGATGAATAAACGCATATAAGTATCATTGTCATTGGCCTCTATGGTCTGAAACACATTAGAGAATTCCACCAGGTGTTTGTTTTTAGTGACGGTGTTATTCCCCAAGAACTTAGGAAGATGCTCCTTGAATTTAGGAAGTGGACAAGTAGTAGGTGATAAGTTAAGAGGATAAGACACATGCCATGGTGTGGTTGTGGTGTTTTCTTCAAACTGAAAAAGCCCATACTTTTTAATGACTTTGGTAGGATTTGTGGTAGATTGAACATGGATATGGTGGATATATAAGCTACCAATCACTGGTGAAGATGAAGAATGAGAGGAGGAAGCACCTCCCGTACCACAAGAGCCACCACTAGATGCCATCTTGTGGATGATAGATGAGGGAAAGAAAGATGAACTGGATGAAGCAAACAAAGTTCTCCTTAGAGCACTTTGTTGGGAAGATAACACAACGTTCCTTCTTCCGATTTCAACAATATGATTGATTTTCGGTGATAAGCCTCTTCTTCTTCTAGAAGAACGAGAGTCTAAGGACATGAAAGAAAGGCCAAAACAGAAGAAACAAGAAGGATATTGTTGATTTCTAGGTTGTCTACGTCTAGCTTCCCAATGTTCTTGTGCACTAATATCTTGTTCAATTGCTTCCCAAGAATGGTTAATCTCAGCACGGGTATTGGTAGTGTAAAATGGTATTAAACAGATTCAAAGAAATGTTGGTCTGATCTTGAAGACTGGGCTCAATATTGGGCTACCTTGCAATAGGTATAGTCATTAAGAAATAAAACAGTCAAAGAATCAATATAAAAAAATAGATGTATCGATGAAAATCGGGTATAAACATTAACCAGAGAGATATAAAAGATCTCCCCAATATGGTTGCTAGTTAAATGTTGAGGAAAAGATATGAAATGATCTTACTCAAGCATTTTCAGATTCTGCTTGGCTAAAGAAAAATAGACGGGAATGTCAACCTATGTTTATAGACACCAAAAATAAAATCCTAACTCACGAGTATTGATTACAAGTGGTTAGGCTCGTCTTTTTTACAATTAAAAGATTGCTGGTAAATTCATTTAAATATGATTTTCTGAATAAAATAGTTACTAAAATAAATGTAGAGACAGAAGTAAAGACACCAAGATGATAATCAAGACAGACGTGACATAAAAAATTCCTTTATTTCATTCCAATTCACCAAAGAGTCATTCCTTTTACAAAATTTCATGCAGAAATTTCAGACCAAAGTCAAACTTAGACATCCCCGATGGAACATACAAAATGACCTCTGAGAGAAAATAAAAAACTGAACTCTAAAAGATGGATCAACTTGCCACAGATTGCTTCCCACTTGACTCTGCACAATAGCCTTTTCCAGTCATGAAAACTAATTCACAAACATACAAGTCTACACAGACTATCAAAGATAGATCAACACCTTTGAAAAAGAAGTGTCTGAATGATGTAATTCAACCTTGAATCTTGCTTTCTACAATAGGACCCTGCTATCATAAAAAATAATTAGGCTTGTGATAAATTAAGGAATGAATGAAAACTGAACTATCTCAGCATAAACTCAAAGAACAAACCTTAGCATGTTTCTCCTTCTATCCTTCTTCTATTCCTCCCTTTCCCTTTTCCTTTAAGCAAATTAGAATTGGTTGAAGTAGTTGAACCACCTCATTAGTTAAATTAACTAAAAACTCAACCAACTTTTTAGTTAAGGGGGGAAAAGTAGTAAATCATAATAAGGGTTTTAAATAAATAATAACTAGTAGCTGGGACCCCTTGTGACTCCCATTTAGTTCTTAACAATTATAACATAACTAGTCGATTAAACAAGAACATCTCTCCTTGTGAATCCCATCATCACATGCACATTTTGACAATTTGTCTCATTTATATTTGACATTGTTTTCAAAAATGCATTACTCATATTTCCAAAAATAAAACATGTTGTCCAATTTTTTTTGAAGTCAACTGTCATCAACAATAGATAAAATAAAAAACTCAAAAGCCATATTTCCCACTCTGAGATGCAATCTTTCCTTGATTGCTGTTGTCACCCTTTGATTTTCCTGAATTTTCCTTTGGATGCGCTGAGCCTTTAGGCCTAATCCTGCTAATCATGTGAGAACAATCATCTCTCAAATGCATCCGGGAAGACACAGATTTATCAAAACCATTGGAGGGTAATGAAGGGGTAGCAATGGCTTTTCCTTTGTCAAGGGCATGGTGGGCCTCGGTTTTCAACCTTTTTCTAGCATGAGAGGACTGAACTGGTGAGTGGATAGGTGCAGCTTGGGAAATATGGTTAACATGCGGGGGAGCAAGTAAGGACAAATTGGGCCAGCCACGATGTTGGGAGACTGTCGAATGGACAATCTCTTTCCATCCATCATTTTTGGGAACCTTAGGTTGCAATGAGAGATGAGGGGGAACAAGAATACCAGGGGCTTGTGGAGCTTGGAAAGGAGGCCTTCGAGGCCTAGGTTGGACCACTCCTTGTCCAATCCAATTGAAAAATACAACCTGAAACAACTGGCCTAACTCTTGCGAGTCAACATAAAAGTATATGTAGAACCTTGGCCTTCTTGATCCACTGTTCCAATTACCTCTCCCTCAATTTCCTCTGCCATGGCTACCTCGGCTGAAAAATTTCATTCCTGCATGCATGATTGATTAAGAAATAGTCCTTTTAACAACCATACATGATAACTCTTTTAAAAATATGAAATAGATTTTGGCTCAACAACATATCAGGCTCATGCAATCCAATCCATATAAAATGTTTAATTGTTGTCAGTGAGCATGGTGTGAACAAAAGTTCCTGGGATATGTGAGGGGCTTGTATTGAGTGAAAAATGATAAAATGAGGGGGAAAGAAACACGGTTACTGCTCAAAGACCACAACAATCAACTGTAATGCAAACCAAAGAGAACACCACTATAATCCAACAACTTTAAACTACTTCAATACATCATTTTTCTTGACTGTAATTAATTTTAGAGCATGGAGTGAAAAATGAACGTGGGAAGGCGAGGGGATTGTAATTAGTGAAAAGATAAATAATGTTGGGGAAAGAGAGTGAATACTACTCATAAAATTAATTAATTAATCCATAAAACCATTTTGTAAAAGGAAATACACCAACCAAATGACCACTGTAACCCATAAAAACAACTACCGTTTATAGTCCAAACAACTCTGTGCATTAACTTGCTCCCTGTTTGTAATCAAATATTTAACACAACGTCATCAAACAAGACAATATTCATTCCACAACATCCTGTGGGGTAGTTCTTTTCATCTCACTTATCCATTTAATATTTTAAAACAATTCCCAAATACATAAACAATCACTTATTTTCACTCTGTTCAACATCAAAATCAACCAGTGCTCACAAATTATTTCAATCATTAAATACAACTCAAAGGTCGTGCTCAATTATGTATTTTAATAATTAAATTGCAATGAGGTTATAGTGTCACAACATCTGTGCCTACCACTGTTAAAAAACATGTATTCATTTAACATACATAGTGGACAGTCAACACCATAATCCATATTTAAATTGCAAAGATCCTCACTTGCCATTTAAACACACAGACAACAATCACCACTTCATCACTTGCCATTTAAACACACAGACAACAATCACCACTTCATCTCATGCTATGTTGTGGGATACATAAAACCATTTGACCAAATGCAAGTGTATTTTTGTGACTATACAAGTCCAATTTTCTTTGACTCTAAACATTCAAAATGTTGGGCTATCAATCCAATACAACAAGCCAACAACATCAGGCCCAATATCATAACACAAGTCGATCAAATTGCAACAACACCATGTTCAAAAACCTGTGACCTTCTCTAATGGCACAATCAAATAATATCGATAAAAAATACAGTGGATAACTATGCCATAATTACCACGATTACCATGATTGTAACATTCCCATTTGAAAAGTTTAAAACACACAGTCACAGTATTATTAACTCAACATATCGTGCCCAGCGATCAATCCATTACAAGGAGGGAGCAACAATATTGCTCAAATTAATCAAATTGTAACAAAACCATACTATGTAAAACTTGTGCCCATCCTTGATGACACAGTCAAATAACCATCACATATATAGTGGATGGAAATGCCCTAATTACCCTGAAAGCAATAACCATTTGGCCATTAAAAACACATAGTTACAGTAATAATTGATTCATGTTGTAGGAACTCCACAGATACCAATGCATGACGTGTAAAGCATCATTGTGCATTAATCAATTGTAAACTAATGCCTATTTAACAATTCAATAATCACAATGCAAAAGACAGTGAATTTGTATCAACCCCATTCTTCAATCAACCAATTTTCAATGCTGAGCTTATTAATGAGACTATCATAATAACCAATTGCAATGACTATAACCAAAAACCATTGTCAGGGTAATCAACAAAGATGAGTCAATAATAGAACATTATCGACAATGCATCACCAAATCATAACCATCGACCATGTATCCAACATGACATAAAGGGTTTCCTTTATCAAAAATGAGCTTCGAGTAATCAAGGATTGACCCTGTGGACCAACATAGGGAGACATGGAATTGACTCTTGACATCAGGTAAGAACCCCCGATACCAATTGTGCATGCACAGGGTATACCACAAATGTCTTCACAGATAGGGTGACAATCCATGTGATAGAAGAGGCCATGAATAGATGAGCAAGGGTCCATTTTGGCCTTGTGATGATACTTAGCACACACAGGGTATAACCCTCGTGGCTATCCCAGCCACCCAACTAACAACGCTGAGGTGAAACGAAGCCGATAAGAAGAAACGTAACCCACTATGCAACCATTGGTAGCATGAACAACCCAATACCCAAGTGAGTAATGTGTAGTGACACATGGCGTTTCAAACCCATTAAACCCCATAAAAGCCAAGACTAGGTATGGTGATACAATGTGTGAAGCTAGTCATCCAGTATTGACCACATGAAACCCTCCACTAAACCAACAAGGATGACAGAGAGACTTTATGTCTGCTAACACTCAAAACAACCCAATACACTATAACTTCAGAAATTATCACAGCGAAAGCCACCAACGATTGATTCCAGAAAAATCACAATTTTACACAGTTGCCATACTTAAGGAAATTACAAACCCATACATCTGAGCCAATATCTATTTCATAACCAGAGAAGACTCATGGATGGAAAAAAAATACATACCTGTAATCGAGAGCACCTTAAAAACGCAAGTTGGCCGAGTGGTTCTCCCTTCGCTTGAAATTTGGAGCCTAAAACAACATAGTTGAACAATAGTTGACTAGGGTGGCGGTCAGTGGAAAGAGTAAGGGTGATATTGGAACAGGGGAAGATCTAGGGTTCAACTCTAACAATGCACCAACAATCCCTAACTACTAGCCCTTTCGACAACACCTATAAAGCAGATGCAATCTCACCTAAAGTAGCTATAGGGGGTTGCAGGACACATGTGTCTACAACCAGAGGAAATGCAAAGAGGATCCAGAGAAACACTCTCACACAGATCTAGTTATTATTTATATTTCTTAAGCCTACTGCATGAACTATATCTCAGATCTAACACAATATTGCATTAACAGTATATCAGAGATCATAAGAACAAAAAATCAATCACACACAACAACAGGATATACATGGTTCACCCTCTCCCTAGGGCTACATCCACAGAACGGTTCTTTATAATATATTAGATGAAATCATACAATTCTATCTGCACTTAGCTTGTAGATCTCTCTTTTTCTTTCTCTTCTCCTCTCCCCTCCCTGCACACCTAGCTGCAGGGTTGATCTTCACACCCAAATGAATATATTACAATACAGACTTATCTCACCACACAATACTTCTCTCTTGACAATAACAACAATCACTCAACATACATAATATCAACCCATCCCAGGTCCTCTTGACCTTTATTTATACATTACAATGACTCTCAGACATCCTTAGTCCAAAACCTAGGTGTCAAAACCATAAATACCAAAACCCTAGGTCAACTTGACCCACGTTTTCAGGGCTTTGCCAGCCTGTCTTTCCTTCTTTATTGTGAGGTGCTCCAAAGAATCTATTGGTGGATTTTTCTGCTTACTGAGTCATCCATAATCCATATTCCTTGGTGATATGTGTTCCTCGATCTCCCCATCCAATGACTTGCTTTCTCTTACTTCGCTCTATAATTTATGCTCTTTTGGCCACTTCGACCCAATCTCAGTCAACTTGTGTTCCCCGTAGTTCACACTTCACGCTTCTTTCATGAATATTTGCAACCTTCCATAACCAAGGGCCAACATTCCCCCAACACTCACATGTGACTCGTCCCAAGGCACTTCAGGTCTGAACCTTCTATTTTTCTTCGTCTTCGGATTGTGCGGGGCAACCTATGCTTTTTGCTCTGTCCCACCCTTATTTCCTTGTGCAGACTATCTTTTCTATGTCTGGTACCCAGTTTCAATTGCACCTGGTACCTAGACCATTTTTCTCATGCTTCTAATGGGAGCTATGAGGTAGCTGGTTGTCATAGTACAATTTCAACCGGATCCCATTCACTAAACCTTCCTTCCATTCTCCCTCTTGTCCTCCTACTTTATCTAACACTTCATCTGTAAACGGTGTATTGGAATGGGTCATGCAAACATGCATCATTTAGCTTCCTGAGGTCTACACAGATCCTGATCTCTCCTATCTTCTTATCTTGTACCATCATAGGACTAATCCACTCTAACTCTTCAACAGGTTCTATGATTCCTGCTTCTAGCATTCTGTCTAATTCAATCTTCACTTTCTCCTTATATTTGGGATTCAATATGCAGGGTCTCTACTTGACTAGCCTTGCATCTAGTTTCAAGGGGATATTCATCTCTCCCATGGGCCCTTTTATGCCCTTCATGTCAGTGAAATTGGTTGGGAACAAGTCCTAATATTCATGCAGTAATTCTGTGATCTTATCAATGGTGGCATCATCTTAGTAATCCCCAACATTAGAAAGCTTAGGTGCTTGCTCTATTCCAATATTAACTTTCTTGATTTTGATCGACTTTCCAATGAAAGGTAGTTCGATTCCTGGTCCTTCTACGTCTCTTTGTCCTTTGATTTCTACGATGTTCACATTCCTAGGATCATCGTCTTCATCGAAATTGATATTGTAACATCCTTGCATTTTTTGAAGAGGTGCAGTCCATTCATCCTCTTCTTGCTCCACAGGGAGACTAAGTGCCTCCTCAAAGACCTTTTGTCTGAAAACTTGTAGAGATTGATCTACTGAAGGGTATTGGCTTTCAAATGAAAATGTATCTATAAAGTTTTGAGTCATACCGTATCGATCTGAAGTGGTGAGGCAGAGTTTTTCTTGAAGATACCAATTGATGGGTGTTGTGTCTAGAGTATTGATGAATTTATGCACCCACTGTTCTCTAGGAATGCTGCTCTAGGCCTCCTCACAACCTCGCACATGGTCCTTCGGACAACTTTGACCTATGTATCTAAATTCACATCCTTCAATGTTGTCTGAAAATCACGCTGTCATCAAAGTGCGACATCGTATCCAGTTCGTGATGTTCTTTTTATGTGTCCCCCACCATTTTGTTGGAGTAGCTTTCAAAGCCTCATCTAGTGCCAACAATCTCTATTGTACTGGTACAACATCTTCAAATTCCATTAAGAACGTTTCTAAATGATTTAAACCATCAAATGTGGGAAAGTTACTTACTTCTGTGCCAATCTAGCGAACTTCCTTGGTCAATTTGGCACATATTCGTGAATAAACTTCATACATTTTGTTCTTCTAGTTCTCCAGTGCTTCTTCTGAGTCCGATGAGCATGTGCTATCACTTTTCCATCTCAAATTCCCATCTGTTGTAGGGTTAATGTAATCTTGCTGTCTTGCTGGAAATTTATATATATTCTCTAGCTCATATGTGCGATCTTCTTCTCTGATGGGTTCTGTGTATCTTCGACCTTCATCAGGATCCAAAGGTGCAATGAACCTAAGGCCATCACATTTAAATGTCATTCTTCTTTTCTTTAAGTCAACAACAGTGGAATTGTTGAAATCCCAATCAATTCCTAACAACGCAGGATAAGGACAACGATCATCAACTATCTCACTCACCTCAAAGTCCACAAATGTTCTTACCTCGTCGATGTCCACAGGGACATGCTCTAACCTACCAAAGGGGCTTACTTCTTGCTGATTATCCATCCTAAGCTTGATAGAGGAATAACTCAACTCAGGTTTTCCCATAAGTGCCCAGGTCTGCTTCGTCATAACATTGACCTCTGATCCTAAGTCGAGGACCACATAATCTATATCATAACCTCCAATTTGGGCATTAAGGTGTAGTTCCTGATTTGTCCTTCTCTTTTTGGATAGTTGATGTACTGATTTATTCAGTAGAGGATCTACCCTTCCTATCTCATAATGTATGATCAAATTTTGTAGTTCTTGTATGGATTTTTCATCCTTAATCAAATTAATGCAAGTACATAAGAATTCCATAAGTCTTCTTACCTCTTTTCCTTCTCCGGGTGAAGCAGACTGATCAAAGTCCAGGGGAATTCCACATTATCTCACTTCTGGTTGTTTCTTTGATGAATAAGCCTGATCTCTTCCAAACTCTTTTCTTCCCTCTTCAAATTTTTTCTTCTCTTTCTTTGGATCAAACTCCTGTGTCTTCTCCTCAGCTCTTCTAACTCCTAATTATTCTGTAATCTTCCCTGGAGTCACCCTATATTCTCTTGTAGCAATGCCTCCTCTAGTGATAACGATGACTCTAGGATCCACTCTGCGAGTTTTTGCTGAGATTAGTTGTACTTTTTGGTTCCCTCCTTGTCTTTCTTGAAGTTTGGCTAACAACGTAGGACAATATTCTATGACATGTTCAAATTAGTTGCAGTAATTGCAAGTGGTAGAAGGTTTTTGATAGTCCCTTGCCAAGTGACTTGGCTGTGTGCAGTTATAAAAAATGATCTGACCTCAACCTCGACCTCAGCCCATGCCTCCTTGTCCTCTTCCTCTGAATCCTCCATGAGGGTTGAAGTTTCCTATTTCTGGGGAGTTAAACTACGTAGTATTTCCTTCTTTTTGTACTTCACCTTGAATTCTATATGTGTCTCTTGATATTTCATGCAAGAGGTCATAAGCCCTACAATATTTCTCATCATGCCCCACAAATTTATAGAATGTGCAGTAAAGGTTGGTAGGTGTCTGGACATATTTTTGCATGTAATAGCATTCTCCAGGGTGATGTCTATTTCTACATACCTCGCACCAAGGTAGAGTAATCTTATTCAAAGGGCTCAAGGCTCCTGAAGCCAAGTACTCATAGAATAGAGGAAAATGCTCCTGATCATGACCTTCTTATTTGCATCTGATACACCAAATATCTTATCTTTTATATTTTCCCTTATTTTTCTTCATATCTTCGACCTACAGTGATAACCTAGTTAGCTGACTCAAAATTTGACTCATACCTGAAATGGACTCTCCCATAGAGGCTGATTCTAGTTTCATGGTGATCTCCAATGCCTCAAATGGTGAAGCGATATTCTGTTGCATCAGAGGGAATTTTATGTGTGCTAAGAGGGAAACAATGAACCATTATTTATTTCGTTCGTCTGGAATCTGAAAACTCAAATGACCTGTCAGGGTCTTAAATCTCTGATCAAACTCCTAAACAGGTTCTGCTACTTTCTGCTTGATTTCTTTCAACTCTGTGATGCACTGAGATTCTGACTTGGGTTTCTTGAATTCTGCAATCAACACAGTCTTGATCTTGTTCAGTGGTTTTGGATGGACAACTCCTTGGATGAAATTCATGTACCATCTCAGTGGGCGATCTCTTAGGGTAGTACTAAACTGAGCTCTCTTAACAGCTTCGTCGGTGACATTCTTAATACTCCATACAGCTTCGCATAAGAACCAATGTTGATTAGGATCTTCAGATCTATCTCCCCTAAAGATGGGTAACCTCATCTCATCTACCATAGATCTTCCTAGGGTTCCTAACTGAGTATGCACTGAACTGCTTGTACCAGTGCTCTGATTGTTCTGATAACTTAGGTTACTTAATACTGTTAAAACAACAAGAAGTGTAATAACACTTAATTCAACAGTCTACGCAGTTCCTAAAGTTTCTGACTCTTCTTGGCGAGGTTCTTCAGTCTTCCCTTCTTTTTCCCTAGCAGACTCTAAATGTTCCTTGTTTAGTATATCTTATTGTTCTCCACTGTAGAACCCTTCTTCCTATGCTGGTGGTTCATGATTCTTCTCAAACAAGTCCACCAGAGGAACTTCTCTGAAAGTTTTCCCATTGCGCATGTGTCCGACCTTCGTTTCGTTGTCGCTGTCTGAATTCTTGAACATTATCTTTTCCAATATGACCCACTACTATATCTTCAAGATATTATTCTCATGCAATAGCATATTTATCTTCAACTTCAGGAAATGTAAAAATTTTCCTCTCGGTCCCTTAAAGAAATATATCTCCGCTTGGCTATATGATTCTACTCTATCAATATCAAACTCAGTGATATACCCTCCAATGGTACTATCAAACCAGTGATATACTTCTCTTGAAATGGTGTTATCAACTCTCTTGACCTTCTTGATCAACACTGACGTCCAAACCACAAACAGTCTGAGTCTGATCTCAAACTGGGTATCTGCTAATCTGGCTAGCCACTCGTATAGCTCCTTATGAATTCCTCCAAAGAAAATCTCGTGCATATCAGTAAAGATATACATTCCAAACCAATCCTCTGTAATAAGATTAGGGTTCTTATTCTGATCTTCAGTGAAGTCCTTCTCTTATTCTTCTATCCACTTCTGAATCTTTGTCTTTGATGGAAACCACCTTGAAATTCCCTCAAGAAGATCCCAGTCCCATCAACAAAACCATTTGTTGGCACAGGGGAATACCCAGGGTTCAACTCTAACAATGCATCAACAAACCCTAACTAATGGACCTTTCGGCAACACCTGTAAAGCATATGCAGTCTCACTCGAAGTAGCTATAGGGGGTTGCAGGACACATGTGTATACAGCCAGAGGAAATGCAAAGAGGATCCAGGGCAACACTCTCACACAGATCTAGTTATTCTTTATCTTTATTAAGCCTACTATGAAAAATATATCTCATATCTAACACAATATTGCATTAACAGTATATCAGAGATCATAATAACACAACATCAATCACACCCAACAATAGGATATACATGGTTCACCCTCTTCCTAGGGCTACATACATAGAACTGCGCTTTATAATATATTAGATGAAAGCATACAGTTCTATCTACAATTAGCTTACATATCTCTCTCTTTCTTTCTCTTCTCCTCTCCCGTCCCTGCACACCCAGCTGTAGGGTTGATCTCCACACCCAACTGAAGATCTTATAATACATACTTCTCTCACCACACAATACTTCTCTCTCAGCAATAACAACAATCACTCAACATACATAATATCGACCCATCCCAGGTCCTCTTGACCTTTATTTATACATTCCAATGAATCTGAAAGATCCTTAGGCTGAAACCTAGGTGTCAAAACCCTAAATACCAATACCCTAGGTGTCTAAAACCCTAGGTCAACTTGACCCACATTTTCAAGGCTTTGCCAACCTGTCTTTCCTTCTTTCTTGCGAGGTTCTCCAAAGAATCTATTGGTGGATTTTTTCACTTGTTGAGTCATCCACAATCCATCTTCCTTGCTGATCTGTCTTCCTCGATCTCCTTGTCCAATGGATTTATTTCTCTTATTTCACTCCATCTTTTATGCTCTTTTGGTCACTTCGACCCAATCTCAGTCAACTTGTCTTCCACACAGTTCACACTTCGCACTTCTTTCTTTAATATTCACAAACTTCTCTAACCAAGGGCCAATAGGTGATGTGCATTAAATTTACGTCGCCTCCACCCCCAATCCATTAATTCCTTAGTACACACCAACCAACTTCCCATTAACCATTCATTTAAACCATGCATTGGAATTAGCATCTATCACTTGTCAAATGTGCCACCCATATCATATTTTACCATTTCCAATTTAACCATAATATATATCAACTATATAACTCAACAAATCACATAGCTATCAACTTATTAGTTAGGATAACAACAATTGTTTAAATTTCGATGCATGTAGTGTAGCATAAGAGCATAGTTAAATTCCTTCCTTTTGTATTTGTTTATATTTATTTTTCCTTTTTCCAACTTCTCTTTATGTGTTGTTACTAACATGTCTGTTTTGTAGGTGTCAAAGTAACGAATCCAAGAACATATAGCAATGATAACATAGACCCTCGTAACAAGAAAACTAATTCTAGAGCAGCAGAGAAACACATAACATGCCTTATCCATCATTCAATTATCATGATTAGAACCAACATCGAAGATCTCATCAACCATGTAAGCAGTTTCCAATAGTAGCACAAACATCCAATAAGAACTAGGTCTTATCTCCAATCTACAAGGGAGTCCCATCTACTAGTATTATTTATCCTGTTAACTTTATAATAATAGGCTTTAGCAACAATTTGCGGGCAAAACTTCGTTGCGACTTTAATCATCAAAACACACCTTACATAAGTATAAATCATCAAATCACAACCCCTTATATGAATTTTGTAAGTCCATCGACCATGATATCGATATCTATCGCTCCCTCCAAATGATGAAAGATAAAACACGAGATGCATTCCGGGTAGAAGAGGAAAAAAAGGCCGGTGACCGCAGTGGTGGAAAGAAAGGCATGTCAAGGAGGAACGCGAGGTGGGTATGGACGTGGCCATGGAAGAGGATATGGTGGAGGAGGCGGTATACCCCCCACATGTTTCAATTGCAGTGATATTGGTCATGTCTTACAATTTTGAACTAAGCCGCGTGTGCTCTATGCATACTATTATAGTCATGAACATGTAGTCGAGGATTGTACATACTTGATGAAAAAGTGGGAGAACAATAAGGGTAATTGTAACATGGTACATGATGAGCCACACAAAAACAAGAAGAATAATGGGAGAAGTGAACGTCCGGGTAGTAACTCATGGAGGGGCGAAGACATGGGAAGAATTCGAGCACAGAAAAGGTTTGATTCAATAACCAAAGGGAAATATCAGGAAGGCCCCCTAACCCCCTCCTAAGTTTGATGTGGCTTAGCAGAAGTAGTTTCTATGTGCTGTGCAGAGAGCCTTAGAGGAATAATGAGCGTGCTAGGAGCTGCAACACATGACTCAATGGTCTCTTGAAGAGGCACGGGTCTGATAAGAAGTTCAGAGGGAAACACATAAGTTGCTAGAAGAAACACAGATCTGCGAAGAAGTGCAATGGGTGATATATAGGTCACTGGAGGAAGCACGTGTGCATGAAGAAATACAACACATGATGTAGATATATTTTAAGGAAGCTCTCTTATGCGTAGAAATCCAGCGTGCCACCCAAATATCAATAGAAGAAGCATGGATAGAGAATATGCTACGATGCACTGAGAAAGAAGAATATTAACAACACCAAAAAGAGTTGCAATGCGCAACGCCTGCATAATCCTTACACAACCTTGGTCTCATGGAATAAGATGAATATCAAGTCAATTCCTTCTTGCACTGTTGTTTGCATTTTCTTAGAGATCCAAAAGTTGCTAGTAATTTGAATCAGATCTTAACAACGTGCATGGAAGAACAAGGAGAGGATACCACCATTATAGCTCTGCTTCCAGAAAGGGATGTCTTCCATGTTAGTAAGAAAAAGTGCACTTCTTGGCACAGGGATAGACCCAGGTTTCAACACTTCAACAACGCACCAACAAAACCCTAACTACCGGCCCTTTCGACAACACCTGTGAAGCAGATGAAGTCTCACCTGAGGTAGAGGCAGAGGGGGTTGCAGGACTCAGGTGTCTGCAACCAATTTGGGACACAGATCTATGATTACAACACTTAGTAGAGCACTTAACCAACAATAAGTAATAGTTCATGAGTCTCATTCACGTTGCAGATTAACCCCTTATTACAGATCAATGCAGTAATAATAAAGATCAATCACTTTCAATCACTTAGCACATAACATTAGCTCAGATCTAGCATTCATTTATATTTAATACCATTAAGAACTAAGCAAATACATCATATGCATACATCATAAATAATAAGAACAACACTAAGTAAATAAACAACATAATCCACATCGCACAAAGCACATCAAGACACAGGATATACGTGGTTCACCCTAGTGTGGGGCTACGTCCACCAACAAATTCTTCTTCTTTATTAGTCTTCAATATTCTTACACTCATCTGCTCCTGTGAAAAAATCCACAGAGCCAAACTCTACAAAGGGCATGAGATCTGCACGCTGCGCGCCAGATCCTCCTTCTCAAAATCAAGTCAAGGCACAAAGCCTCACTCTACACAGTGTGTTTGCACAAATCCACTTACAAACTCTTTCACTAAGCCAAGAATTAACACTTACAACATATGGTGCACATAGCCCACCAACCAGGCTTCTTACATCCCTTAGCTACTTATTTATATATTTACAAAAAGGCCTAAACATGGGTAAACCCATGGGATGACATCCCATAAACTGTTACATAAACCTTAGTAAACCCTTTGCTGGGTCCACAAGACCGAAAAATGAGTGAGATTCCGCGATCTCAGCTTTGCCTGGGCACTCCATCTTCGATCAACCTGTCGAAGTCCCAAAAATAGTCAACCATGACCAATATTTCCTCAAAACTTGGTCAAGGGCCAATAGGCCCCCAACACTCACCTGTGATTTATCCTGAGTCACTCCGATCTGGATAATGCTGCTTCAAAGGCCTCGAGCTTAGCTCAAGTTTCCTCGACTTGTTGCATCTGACGGGTTAAATAAGCAAGTGTCGTGACAAATTCCTCCAATGGGAAGGAATGCATCCATCAATGAAAATCTGTCCGTTGTGGCATGGTCTCAACGGTCCATTTACTCATAACTATGTTTTCTAGCCGTTCTGGGGCATCATTCTAACAGTCGGGGTGCCTCCAACGGTCATATATCTTCGTTGTGGTGAAGTTCCATTCTGCGTGGTTCTTCTATTTCGGTGAGGTTCAAGTTATGCAGATCTGCCTCCTGTGAAGTCTTCCTTCTATTTTATTTATCTTCCTGCAGCTTAGCTTTCTTCTTATTGAGCTTCCTAGCCTTATTTCCTATGATCTTATCTTCTCTAACAATTTCTAGAATCCTCTTCCCATTTTTATTCTTATTCTCTCCTGGTAAAATAACTTCACACTACTGATGCGCTCTTACAGATTCTAAGGTTAATGTCCCTTCTCTTACTATTTCTGGGGTGGCTACACTTCTTTCCTTCACGGATAAGTTCTTTAAGCTCCCCTGCATTCTTTCCACTTCGATAGCTAATTCTTTGGCCCTCTGTTGCTTTGACTCATCCTCTTGTTCTTCTATTAGTCGCTCTATTTTTATGGTTATGAAGTCCCTTAGTTCTTTCTTTTTATGTTCTGTAGCTTCCTCCTCTGCTTTCCTTCGGATTTGATCCTTCTTAATCCAAGCATTTCCTAATAAAAGTGGAAAAGGGGCGTTGTTCTCAAAAAATATAATAACTTCAAAGTCCTCTCCTGTTGATGTTTCATGAGAAATCATAGGTATATTAGTAACTCTTCCACATAGGGTTATCATCTTTCCTTTAGATAAGCCTATCCTTACCAATGAAGGTATCATAGCAGGCTTTCCCAAAATTTCCCAAGTGCTTTTTGGCATAATATTGACGTGTGTTTCTTCATCCAATACACAGTTGATGTCGAAGTCTTCTATTCTTGTAACTATGTACTATTTTTCTTTCAGGATTTTTGGTAAACTGATGTCTTTGTGATCATCCATTACTTCTTTTAACTATACTAACATAGTCTTTGATTCTTTCTCTTTATGATTCTCTAACATATCCTTGGTCTCTTGAACTTATTTATAGTTTTCTTGTCTCGTGTTCATCTTTTCATCTTTAGCAATCATCCTTGGGAAATAATCAACCTCATGACCAATATCTTTACAACAAAGACAAATAGGATCTGTACCAGGGAATTCCTTAGCAAGATGTCCCGGTCTTCTGTAATTATAACACAATGTCAATCCTCTCTTTCTTTTAAACGAGCCCCAACATTTCCTGTACTTTGCACTAGGATCACAATGTTGGACTTGCAATCTACAAAAATTCTTTATAGGTTCTTGCATCTACTTATTAGTCCAAAAATTCCTTCTAGGTTCCCGCATCCACTTATTAGTCCAAAAATTCTTTCTATGCATAGGAATAACATATCTTTCTCTATTTCTATCAAATTTATTCAGATCAAATCTTTCTTCTAACTATACCCTAGCTTTCAGACTAGGACAAAATCTATCAAACATACCTAGATTCATGCTTTTGAAGAAAAAAATTCCACTTATCTTACCCTTACCAGAGCACAAAGATTTAATATATTACCTCTTTTCTTCAGATCAAGTTTCTTTCTTAGCACAGATCTTCACAAGTCAAGTGGAATATTGCGCACTATAACAACAGATCTATGCATAAAGATTTCTCTTTTCTTCAGTTCCCAACAATCACAGTTTCAAGTCCCAACAACTGAACCATTTTTTGGCATAGGGGCAGAACCAGGGTTCAACGCTTCAACATCACACCAACAAAATGCTAACTACCAACCCTTTCAGAAACACCTGCAAATCCGATGAATTCTTATCCGAGGCAGAGGAAGGGGGGGTTGCAGGACTCAGGTGTCTACAATCAAGCTGGGACATAGATCTATGATTACAACACTTAGCAAAGCACTTATACAACAATAAGTATTAGTTCATGAGTCTCATTCACGTCATAGATTAACCCCTTATTACAGATCAATGCATTAATAATACAAATCAAGCACTTTCAATCACTTAGCACATAACATTACCTCAGATCTAGCATTCATTTATCTTTAATACCATTAATCACTAAGAAACTACATCTGATGCATACATCATACATAATAACAACAACATTAAGCAGATAAACAACATAATCCACACCGCACAAAGCACATCAAGACTCGGGATATACGAGGTTCATCCCGGTGTGGGGCTATGTCCACCAATGACTTCTTCTTCTTTATTAGTCTTCAATCTTCTTACACTCGTCTACTCATGTGCACAAAGCCATAGAGCCAAACTCCGCAGAGGATCGAAGATCTACGCACTGCGTGCCAGATCCTCCTTCCCAAAATCAGGTCAAGGCACAAAGCCTCACTCTACACAGTCTGTTTGCACAAATCCACTTACAACCTCTTTCACTAAGCCAATCATTAACACTTATAACATATGGTGCACATAGCCCACCATCCAGGCTTCTTATATCACTTATATACTTATTTATACATTTACAAAAAGGCCTAAACATGTGTAAACCCATGGGCCGACATCCCATAACCTATTACATAAACCCTAGTAAACCCTTTGTTGGGTCCACAAGCTTGAAGAATGAGTGAGATCCCATGATCTCAGCTCCACCTAGGTGCTCCATCTTCGATCAGCCTATCGAAGTCCCAAAAGTAGTCAACCATGACCAATATTTCCTCAAAAAGTGGTCAAGGGCCAACAACACTGGCCAGGAGTTTAATATGAAAACAAATCTTTGTGGGTATGATATGGATGGAGTCTTGTTGGATCTAGGATCTAATGTGAACATTTTACCCAAGAGATCCTAGGAAGTGATGGGGAAACTGAAGTTGGTCTGGTCACCCATTCAACTTCAATTATCCAACGAGTATAATATCTACCCCATCGGCTGACTGGAGCAGGTTGAGGTGAATATAGAAGGAGTAAAAACCAAGGCCAACTTTGAAGTCATTGAAATCATGGATGAGTCATATCTCTACCCTACATTTCTAGGAATCAACTAGTCTTTTGATACTAGTGTGGTGTTGAATTTGAAAAAGCGCCAAATGTCATTTGAGATTGACAACCTATGCATGGTCGTTCCACTAGATCCATATGAAGGCAACCACTACAATGATCCTATCAACGAATATGCATAGAGATTGAAAATTGAAAATATTTACAAGGTCATGGGGCCTAGGGAGGATTATATCAATCCCACCACAGATGGGGAATTAAGTTTGATGAGTTTAAAGTCATATGATACATATTCCGAAGGTGCCTTGGATATATGGTAGAATAATATGTATAAGGTATCAACAAGGCAGTGCACATGAATCACAAAGGTAGTGCGATGGATAAGGTCATAACTTTTCAATGCCCCGTGATTTGATGGTACTGGTCCAATGGAGACATTTTTGGTCCAATGGAGAAGACCGTCCCTACGAAAAAGAGACTATAGGAAATGGATGTTGTGGTTTGTGGGACCCCAACACAGTGGTGGGAGACTCATCGCCAAAATATTCAGAAATGGGAGCAAGCAACTGAGTTGATGCAAGTGCGCTTCCAGCCCATCACCGACTTTGAACTGCCCTACTGATATAAGGGGATTAATGATCCTCAAAAACACATCTCCTTTTGTGAATAGTTCTAGACTGCTAAGAACATCCCTTAAGACTAATGGGTCCATTAGTTTTTCCATACCATGGATATGGTCCCTCATAGCTGGTACATCCAGGAATAACTCCAAAGGAAAACAAGTGAGTGGACCCATATGACTTCCAAGTTCCTTTCGACATTCTGGTTCACTTCATACATTCTAGTTCTCAATGAAGCTCTTGTTCAGGTTAAGGACTTTACTTTTCATCGATAGCCTAAACTTTCTAGTCCATTGGTGGTCTAGTCATATCACCATCTAGTGGCCAAGCTGAAAGAAGTAGTCCATTGTTAGAATATTGATACATACAACATTGAGAATGATGACCCCCACAATGTCCAGATCCGAGAATCTGAAGGAGAATGTTCTCTAGAGGGAAGGGTGGTTGACACAACCACCCCAACTTATAATGAACCTATCAAGACTAAAAAACACAATATTGGGACAGAAGAAGCATCAAATATGGCCTTTATTAGGGATTATTGGGACAAGGAGACCATCACCCAGGTGGTTGACCTCCTAAAAGAGTATGAAGACTTATTTCCTCAAAGTTTTTATGTGATGAAGGGCATCATGGTATAGTTAGGAGCTATGAATATCCAACTTAAACCTGATGTCAAGATAGTCAAGAGAAGACCCTACCATATAAATCTTATATACAAAGAAAAAGTGTGAAAGGAGCTAGATCACAAGTTGGATGCTAGAATCATTGTCCCTATTGAAGAATCTAACTGGATCAATCCCATGGTAGTTCAATAAAAAAAAGATATGGGAAATTTGGTTATGCGTCGATCTGTGAAGCCTCAACGCAGCCTATTTCCATGACCCTTTCCCAACTACATTCACAGACGAGGTGCTGAGAATGTTGGAGGTAGGAAAGCCTACTCCTTCGCGAATTGTTTCTATGGATATCATCAAGTTCGAATCGCAGAGGAAGATCAGGCCAAAAACATCTTTGCAACTGAATGGGGTCCTTTTGAATAGACAATCATGTCCTTTGGATTAAAAAATTCCCCCGCATTATTTTCTTGGATAGTGGTAGCAACATTCAAGGAGTTTATCCATAAGTTTCTGGAAGTATACTTGGAAGATTGGACTATGTTCTGTCTAGTAAAAGGCCATATGAAATATCTCCATCTAATGCTTTATTGATGCCACAAAATGTAGATCTATTTGAATTTGAAGAAGTGCATCTTTTGTACTCCCTTTGGTATATTTATTGGCCATGTCATGTGTAAATATGACTTGCTAGTCGACTCGACCAAGATTGATGCCATCCTAGATATGGTTCCCCCTAATTTAGTTCGAGGGATGTGTGCAACATTGGGACATAAAATATAATACATATGGTTTATCCAAAATTATGTTCATATCCCAGACCCATTCAAAATTTTGTTGCGTAAATATATTAAATAGTAATGGACATCATAATTCCAACAAGCTTTTGATACCCTGAAGGAAAAACTAGTTAATACACCCATTTTGATTTTTCCGGATTGGTATACTATATTCCATGATCATTTCGATGCTTCATCCATCGCATTGGGATCCATTCTGGCCCAACCAGGGGAAGGAAGTATCAATCATCCAGTCTACTTTGCTAGTTGAAAACTATCTGATGCTTAGCAAAATTATACGACCACTAAGCGTGAAGGCCTAGCTATGGTATATGTCCTGCAAAAATGTTTCCACTACTTGTTGGGGTTCATCTTCAAATTATTCACTGATCATTCTTCCCTCAAGTATTTAGTTAAAAAACCAGTGTTGGGTGGCCACATATGTCAGTGGTTTCTTTTGTTTAAGGAATTTAACTTTGAGGTTGTGGTAAAAACAAGAAAACACAATGTGGGGATAGATCATTTGTGGATTGAGACAGAGAAGGATTCTAATATCCTTGACAATGATATTTATAATTCAAAACTATTTTGTGTTGAATCCATTCCATATCAACTGGATGAAATAGATCAATTCCTTATTTCTGGATAAGCTCCTAGGGAATATTCTCCTACACAACATCGCTAACTAGACCAATAATGTTGATTATCGAGAGTTGTATAAGTTGGGTGTGGATGGAATCCTACGTCGTTGTTCTTTGGTATATGAAAAATATTCCATCCTATATGAGGAACATGAATGAATTTCTAGGGGACATAACGTCAGCAAGTACACTGCATGCAAGGTTGTACGCGTCATATTCTAGTGGCTCTCTCTCTTCGCCGATTCTAAGGATTACTGCGAGAACTGGGATGCATGTCAACATGTGGGAAATCACTAGTGAAGATATGAGCTCCCTCTCTTCCTAGTGACTACACTTGAACCCTTCAATAAATGGGCCATCAACTTTGTTGGACCTATCAATCCTCCCACTGGATGCAGTAGCGTACGCTCCATTATCACTACCACAAAATATATGACAAGATGGGTTGAATCTGCGTCAGTCAAGGATTGTACAATAGAGACTTTGACGCAGTTCATTTTTGACAATATTATCACCTGATTCAGATGTCCATGAATACTGATGAGTGACCAGGGCTCGTACTTTCTGAATGACCATCCAAAGATTCACTTAGAAGTTCATGATCCATCACCAAAAGAGCACTCCATATCATCCTCAAGATAATAGTATGGTTGAATCTTTCAATAAAATTTTAGAACATGCCTTAACCAAAGTTTGTAATGTGCAACATGATGATTGGGATCAGTGTATCCCCACAGTTTTATGGGCTTACCGAGCCACATGCAAAAGGATGATTAAGTACACACCTTTCATATTATTCTATGGAAAAGAAGCGATAATGTCATTATAATTTGTGGTTTTGAGTATATGAGTCACACTCGCGACTCATATGACCAATGATAAATCCCTCTAGAACATGTTGGAAAAGCTTATGGAACTCAAGGAATACTGTATAATGGCAGGATTCAACCAAGTAGTTGAAAAATATAGACAAAAGGCCTAGCATGACCGTAACATTCATCAGAAAATCTTGCATCAATGATCTTTAGTTCTCTTATATGACAACAAATATTCCCACCATCCTGATAAGTTATGTATGTACTAGTTGGGCCCATTTCTCCTAGTCTACATCACTGAAGCAGGTGCCTCCAAGCTGGAAACTTTAAAAGGAAAACCAATCAAAGGTATAATTAACTGTAGCAGGTTGAAAGTGTACTATGACCCTCAAGGGTGAACCATCATTTAGTCTTGTTGTCAGAACTTACAATGCACTATAGTAATATTAGTATATATTGTAAAGTGTTTTTCACAGTTCTTGGTTGGCATAAATTTAAATTTAATTTTGAAAGTACAATCATTTTAGATTTGTAGGGGCGATCCTTACAGTGACAGCTGAAGTCAAATCATCAAGAATGCAAATTGCAGAGGCGTACTTGCCTAGGTGTTGAGGAATTCTTGTTCAACACATGGTACATGATTATTGATCCACTTTCTTTCCACTTCCATTCCTCAAAATGACAATAGTCCTAGATGGGACATTCACTTATGCACCAAGTAACTATCTAACATCACATTCTTTGATAACCCCCTACATTATGACTGATCTAAATTTTTGATCTTCCTGTCCACTACAATTTTATTTCTACTTGCCCTTCCCACCTCTCCCTCCCCCCCAATTTCCTCTCTCTCTCTCACACCTATATATATCCCATGGCCTCAACACCCAACCCTCACCTTTCTCTACCAATGTATCGTTGAGCTAGCTATTCATCATTTTTTTATCATCAGATCGATCGAGCAGCCCTAGAGGATGTTTTTCCCTCCACTATATCTTACTTCGTATATATTACCTTGCTTGGCCTAACCCCGGTCCTCACCTATATCATACATGCAAACCCTCACTTTCTGAACACTTAGTCTCCTTTTCTCAAAGACGCCCTGCTTTCCCCTACACCCATCGATGCCTACTTCTCCACCATGCTTCAACCCCTTTGTTGTTCAGACAAGACCTTTCTCAGGAACTAGCCCGATGCCCTCTTTACCACCGTATGAACAAATTCCTCCCCAAGACCAAGAAAACTAGGTCGAGTTCTTCTCAGTCCTCCCATTCATTCTATCCCTACCATCACATCCTGTAACCACTTCTAGAACCCATAGAATTCGATCGACCAAGACTTCCTTCTCGTCTTGGCCACCCCAAAATAACACAATGAGTAGAGAATGATGCTTTCTCTTGAAGGAGCTACACTTCTCGGTCATAGCTCACTACAGGCACCAGGGAGTGTTCTGACTCAAGTAATGGGACACTATCAAAATTATCCTACGCAACGATGATCTTCTCTTCCTCCTAGTTTTCCCTACTAATTATGAAGCATTTGGCTTGAGGAAAAGACATGTAATAGTGGTGGGGGATTTTTGGCACCCAAATATTTGGGTCTAGTTTTGCACGTGCACATAAAAAAAAGTTGTGCACGCTCAACTAGTAGTTTTGTGAGTGCCTGAGGAGATGTGCGAAAGAATTCCATAGTGAGCGCATCGGACCAGGTTTTTTTAAGTAGCATGCCAAGTCTAAAGGTGATCAAGGGAGTGGTTGTTTGAGTTTTGTAAGTTGAGTGCGTTGATCCAAGTTTTTTCAGTTGCGCTAGAAACCAAGAAGATGCTCACCAGAAGCAAGAAATGAATCACCAATATATCTCCTGGAATGATTGTTGCCAACAAGAGATGAAGATGTGGGGCTACCAAAAGATGAGTTGGCTAGGTAGTTAAGATTTCCTTTGATGTAGAGAACCTACGTGGAGCCCTSGTAGGTACYAGAAGCATGCGAGGCCATTATATCATACAAGTGAGTGGAGAAGAAAAGTGAAGGACAACACTCCCCAGAAGAAAGAGATATAATGTAAATCTCTCATCTTAGAAAGGAGGYCGGTTAATTTTYGAATGCATTAGTCCCAGAGCTRTGAGTTATCCTATTGTAATCTTGTGTTGTATGGAGAAGTCTCCTTTGTATTGTATTTGTCTAAATATTAAAGCTTAGCGCAAGGCGCATACTGTTGTATTCCCACTATTTATATAGTAATGGGATGAAGTCTTATGGCTCTTCAACTCAGTTATTCAACACAATGTAGATCTCTAATATGATGGAATACATCCAATAATAAATATATGGTAGTTATGTTCTATCATGTGTTTGTTATGAATGAGTAACAATTGTGCATGTATTTTTTTAATTCTTAGTCCTTGTTAGATTATCAGATATGAGTTACATTGATGTAATTTATAATATTGTTAGTTATGTTTGATCCTCCATCCCCAACACAATACCTTATGGTCTTTGCGATCCTCTCTGCATCTCGGGTGAGACCTTCCTCAACCCCAATCGAGGATTGATATGCCGATGCTTAGTTTTTTTTTTTGGACACGCTCTTGCTGAAACTTGGGTCTCAAACCCCTCAGTGTTAACAAGGTCAGTGCATGCACAAGCGTGTAATGAAAAAAAGACACTGCACAACACCAACAATGTGTTTTTTGCAATAGTTTCATCTAGTCATCAAACATAATAAGGGCGGGACTAATAAGTTGGTAGGAATGCTTTCAATGCCACCTGTTATCGCACAATTTGTACTTCTTCCAAAGGATAAGGTTTAGGGAAGGAAAATTGGCGTAACAGGAGGTTATCTTATCACTGTCACCTCAACGGATAACCTATTTCTATTTAGGGTTGATAGCCCAGGGGAGACGTCCCCGATGACCTGGGGTTTGAGAAGGAAAATGTTAAAGTTTCTATGAAAATTTCCCCTCTCACAAGTCACACTGATTATAAATTCCCAGGGTTTTAACCAATGAAGTAATGAAGAATTAAGATGTACCTACCTAGAACAAAGCAACAAGAAAATATATCTTTTTCTA
Source organism: Picea engelmannii (assembly GCA_009831015.1). Classification (NCBI taxonomy): domain Eukaryota; kingdom Viridiplantae; phylum Streptophyta; class Pinopsida; order Pinales; family Pinaceae; genus Picea; species Picea engelmannii. The sequence continues at coordinate 36,611 of ML802134.1, read as the reverse complement.
GTACAACTTGATGTTAGTACTTCATAAAACCATGGGATTTATCAATAAAAGAAATAGTTGATATATGGTGAAGCAAACAAAAATTTATAGTAGCAATGTTTATAAGACAATAGCTTCACAATAAATGCCTTAAAATGGCTTCAAAATGACCAAGAATAATTACTCATCAATACCAAAATACTAGCATTTATCAGAAGGAAATAAAGTAGTGTATTAATCAAATTTTTAATTGCTTTTAAGTGATTTTAGTGATGCAATATATGGTTTTATCTTACTTTAGTAAAAACAACAAATAGGTTAGTAGATTAGACTATTCTAAGGTTAGGAGTTTTTTAATCACTCAATAGAAAGGCTTAGATCAATGTTTTTTTAAGGTAAATGGAGTCCTTTTAGGCAACAAAAATTCTTGAAGGAACAAATGATAATGAGAGAACTAGAGACAAGAGGGGTCAATAATTGAAGTGTTGGTAACCCAAGGCTTAAATCACCAAACCCTAGGGGGGAAATGGATACTAGGAAGTAGGTAACCCTAGGCCCTAGTAGTTTTCCTCATTTAGCTCAAGGATGAAGTAGATGACGAATTAGATGAAGAAAAATGTGCTAGGGTGTTGCAATGGCAAGGCCCTTAGAAAAAGCTTTAAGAAAACCGGTTTTCTAGCATAATCTAGTAGATGATAGTTATGAAGGCAAGGAAAATAACATGTGCTTTATCCTCCTAGGGTTTTAAGCTATAAATTTCATAATGTTAGTATAAATGCAAGATAAATATAACTATAATTATTCAATGAAGAAAAATTGCAGAAAATTTACTTACATTCACCAAGAATCATCTAGCAAATAGCCTAGTTGAACACTTCCACCAAGAAAAATGCCAAAATAGTCCAAAATAATCCTACTTCAAGAAGTCTGCACCAAATTTCAGCCAATTATCCCTAATTAGGGCACAAATTTCAGACCTCACACTTGTGTGAATGAAAGATGATTAAAAAATACAAGGGAAAATCCCTTATTTATACAGTTACACTGACCAGAATTAGGTCAAAAAGGCCAACATGGCCAGTTTACATGGATTATCCAGTTTTTACATTAAATGACAAATTAAAACCCTTAATCAGGTAGAAAAGGTGATGTCATTCCCTTTTAGGGTGACGTTAGGCCTTTCTAGTGCAACGTTGGCCTCCAGGAGCAAAACGTTAGTCCTCCCAAGGTGTTTGGATCAAGCCACACGTGCCACTTGGCACACAACTTCCTCCAAAGTGTCCATCAAATGATGAGTGACATCAAGGGTCATAGAGATGATGTCATGGGCCTTCCAAGGCCTACATCATAGTGGGAGCGCAAGACCCCCCTGGGTTCAGGATTGGCAGGATGTCCTTGGTGGAACGCCATCCTCTCTCTCTGGTGCAAACCTTCGATCTATCTCCGCCCCTAGCGGGGGTCTCAACATCCATTTTGTGGGATTTTATCCCTATGGAGGTCCGAACTAATCACCTCCCCATGTGTACCTATCCTTCAAGTGTGGCCCTACAATAACAACAAGTACGCCCTCCATGGGCTCATAAGTCACATGGATCATAGTAATGTCAATCACGTCTAATAATCAAGTTATCTAAACATGTGCATAGAAACCCTCTTTCCTAGACAAGTGTTGAAAGAAATTATGTTATTCTACAAGCTAGGTTTGGAGGGGACGTTAGGAGGTCCTATCGGGATAATTCTCATTGGATGTGGGATGTTTCTAGGTAAATACAAATCCATACCATGTAAGTTGATGAGGTGGTAAGGGATGTCTGAGCAATGGGTGCAGTGATGAAAGGGGAATGTATGGATTCCCTGTGGGTGCCTCTGAAGAGGGTGAGCTACAACTTTTCATGGATGCAAATGTTTCCAAGCCCATTTAATTCATTTTATCTTATTGTTTTTTCTTTCAAGAGACTAGTTAGGGGACACTTCCCTGACATGGTGACCAATGGTGACAATGGTACCCATAATCATTTCATGGAGATGAGAAGTCTGGTTCATGATGAGACCCCCTTTCTCTTGGCTATGCCACCAAGAGCCACTACCCTGGCATGGTGACCAGCTGAATGGTAGTTTCATACCGCTACATTCCTATGGACCTAATAGGATGACTTATGATGAGACCCCCTATCCTCCAACTAGGTCTTGATTTTATTATTTTATGGGTCCCTCTGTTTCTTGTTGAGAAGCCTTTTATTTCTTTCTCGGGGATTCCTGGGCGAAGTATCTAAATTTTTTGTTCTTTTTGATTTTATCTTTTTCCATCTAATTTTACCCTCTGGGCCTTTATCCCCTTCTTCCCACAAGGTAAGGTACAACCCTTTTCTATCTTGGAAAACCCAATGCCCGAACTGGTGTAGGGGATGGATGAGAGGGAAAAATATAGAAAGTGATAAGCATGGTGGGAGTGGACAATGACCTTTCATGAAACCACCTAGTGGAAACTCAAAACCTATGGGAACCAAATTGCTAGGGCATCCTGTCATTCTCCTCAGGTGTAGACAAGTGGAAAGGCATAAGGTCCAAGCACACATTATAAGTAAAAAGAATTAAATGCACATATTCAAATGTTTTGAGAATCAGAGTGACACATACCATGATACCTAGACTCATTACCTCATGGAGAAAGACCCATTACTGCTGAAGGACCAGACTGATGGGATGGATGTTGCTGTTGCTGACAAGGTGGAGGCACTGAAGAAGAAAGATGGGCCCTCCAGGGCTAGGCTCAAGTCAATATGCCTCTCGGTACTCCATGTCTAAGAGATGTGGGCCTCAAGACATAATCTCCTTAGTTATCCCTAGGCTAGGGGATAACATTTGGCTCCAACTTGGAGACATGTGCTCACCGTAGAGCGCATGAGAACCTCAACATCTCTAGCATGACTTGTGACGTTCTTGATCTCAAAAAAATATTATTAGTAATCATTTTGGGTGGTGATACCCTGGGCTCAAATATGGTATAGTAAATGAAAAATAAACAAGCATATATACAAATGGAAATACAACTACTATAACATGAAATGAAAATGGTATATACAATGAATGCAAATTCCTACCTACTTACTTGAACTTATCTGTGAAGTCAAATATCTTCCCCCTGAGGGTTTGAGGAGGTTCCGACTAACTGGTAATGGGCGCCTTCTACCTTCCAATGTAGAAAAATAAAAGGCATCATCGACTGACTTTCTTCCAACTCTCAAGGGTCCAAGCCAAAATTGTGCACTTATCTTGACATTAGTAGGATCTCCCTTCTTTGTGTACCACATCTAGACTGTGTCTCCCTCTTTGTAATATTTTTTTTTGAACTTGGTTGTTTCTTGCACAACCTTGGTGTACTATCTTGAGGGAGGAGGGTGGGACTCTGCTGTGAAAAAATCATGTTGGGACGGTTGAATCAATATGTTATCTTCTCCTTTCTTTAATAATTTAACAACCCCAACTTCTTTGTATTTATATTTTTTCAGGAGTTGTTGATAATCCTCTTTCTTTGGCCATTGTATCTAATCAAAGTCTTCTTCTGTAGAAAAAGGCATGTCATCAGGAGAAAATTTAGGAAGACTCTCTTTGATTGGCTCATGTGTTTTGTCAGCTTCAATGTCATCGCCAATTTCTTGCACATGGATTTTATTCATTGGTATATTCAGGAGGCGGCTTATTGTTCCATCGTTCATAGGAACATTGAAACAAGTGAGATCCATCTCTAGAGTGCCTCCCAACATCACGACAAATTTACTGGACAATAGCAGCCCCATACATCTGGGACATCCACCACTATGATGTCCATATGGATCACTCTCTTGAGGTATATTCCCAGACATACTTCCATGTTCTCAACTACCCCATGCATGGGTATGGATCTGGACTCAAATCCACACACATTCCTGTAAGGTCATGAGACTTTTAGGCCCATTTGTTCCATGACCTTCAAAGACATCACGTTAGAACTTGCCCTTGAATCCAACATACAAATGTTAAGGCATTTCTTATTGATCAATAAGGTCATGAAGAAAGGTGGGTGTCCATCATACTGAACCCTAAATTGATCGACTTGTATCATAATAGGAGGGTCCATTGGTCCATATGACCCTTTGAAAAAATTATCAAACCTTTCTTTAACAAATGGTACCTTGATGAGTTCTCTCAAGGGGATGGTCACATGCATTTTGGCTAATGCCCCTTCAAAGTCAAAATTTAAGTCCACCTTTTCGGTCTTCGAAGGATTATTAGGAAGAAGGATGTTCATGGGTGGAGGTCTTGTTTGTGATGACACAAGACCAGTAGAGAGAGGTTGGTTTATTTTCTTTTGTCTAGTATCCACTTGGAATTCTTATTTCTTCAACTTTTCTCTTGATTCTTGGTCAAGGTTGTTTATCAGCTCCATCCTAGCCTTTGTGGATGCTTCTTTTATTCCTTCTTGATGTTAATAGGAGTAATATTAAGTCAAATTTGAGGATCCTCGATGGTATGGTCCATTATGTTCACTTGGTCATGGTTTCCCTTGTTGAAAGTGTTATCACCTTAACAATTTTCATATCGCGATCTAAAAATTTCTAAAATTCAGCGAGATGATATACCACAGTAGAGGCGTGATAGTTTAGGGTGCTCGACTATATCCCGCAAAATATGAAAAAATATAGAGGAGGCAAGAAGGAAGTAGCTCGGGGGACCGTTTATTTTGAAGAATCCCAGATCCACGGTCGAGGCCCACATCGGACCGACAAATAACACAGAACTTAACGTCGTGAAGGCAGACCAGGAAAAACCATTATAGTTTTGATGGGGAATGTGTGGCTCTCTTACACATGCATTAGGGCAGACAACGGATTTCCTGAAACCACTTTTGCTATGGCTCCGATGTCACGTGGTTCAAAATGTCACATCAATAACTTGCGGGAAGGATGGCAGTTTGTTATATCACCTCACATCACTGGTCCAGGTACTTTCCCAGATGACGTATCAAAAGGACGTCCTCACATAACTAACTCGAGGCTCATCATTCGAAGTGGATTTATGAAGCGTGGCACACCAATGTACTGTGATAGTAATTTGTGATTAAAGTACAAAAACCATCAAATCTCAGATATGAAATCATTTTATCCTATTGTGGGAAATTTCCATCTTATGCTTAAGAAAAACAAGCTCGACCTGTGTTGATTTTCTGATTTCTGTAAATTCAAAGGGTAGAAAAATCGAGGTCTCTGCAAAGTATGAAATGTATGGATAATACTCATCAAATGGTGTCTAGCGTGACTAGGTTCTCAACTAATGTACCAAGCAGGTCAATAAGTAAGAAAGAAATATGGGTCTTACAGATACTGGCAACTAAATTTCATACCAAACCTGCAACTGAGACAGAGTCGAGAGTCAAATTAAACTCCGTTATGAGGGATCTCATCATAAATGAACACACGGACAACACCTACCACCCAAAAGATGGTAAAAGTTTGGTGTATTTAAGAAAGTTTTGGACAGATGGTGGCTTAAGAAAAGGGAGTCCTTATATGACAGACCGATTACTAACGGTCCATTTAAATAGTATAACTGTTCTTCCTTTTTGTAACTTGTATCTATTTTAGAATTATGAGGAAGTCGGAACGTTTTAAATTCCACACAAAATTCCTCTATATATGATTGGTCTCATGAGTATAGAAACATGGAGAAAGGAGGAGCCTGCCCTCTGTGTAGGAAAAATTTGTAAATCTCTAGGGATGGAATGAATACATGGATGCAAAGGTAGATTTTGGACTTTTTATGAAAAGATTCTAACTGGCAGTGTCGTGAGTCTCGTTTTCTCCCATAGTGTGTGATTCTTGTTATTCTGCATTTCATTTTTCTTTCCTCTATCTAAATTGAGAAATTAAAAGTCCATAATTCATTATTCAATGCTCTCGGCTTGGCGATTTAGACTATGTTTAACTCTTCTAAACCATTTCAGAATTCATTACTATAATGCTCTGATAATAGTTGCATGTTTCTTTTCTTCTGATGCCATCTAAATTTTCAAGAATAAACTCAGAACTCACTTCCTCATTTAGCCTTTTCCTCTTAATTGTTTTCATGATTTGGTAATGCATCCTACATTCCTGACCCCATAGCCCAAATGTCATCTCTAGCTCTTCAACAATTTTATTAAAAATCCCCAAAAAAAACTGAATCTATCCCCCGTCTTCCATATATATATCAAGTGACACAAGAGAGCCCTCTCTGAGTTGAGCAGGCTAGTGCCTCAGTTCTAAAGTTGGTTGAAACAATTACCTCTGTCATTTGTCTATTCAGTCGGACATAATTTACAGAGTGATAACATTTTGGCGTCGTTTCCAGGGACCGAAATTGAAAACTTTTCCCTGGGAAGAATGACATGGTTGATTCCTAAGGTCTGAGAGTGGTAGACACATAGGCACATATTGGTTGTATTCCTGCTTTGGCGACTCCACATCAGTTTGAAGGTGACTCCACTAAGAAAAGAATCTTGAATTTCCAAAAGGCGACTCTACTCTCAATGCTTCAAGCACAAGACAAAGACTTCACTCAAATATGAAACCCCTTAACAGGGGCGAGGAAAGGCATCATGAGGGAAAAAAGGTACTCAAAATGGGACCTCTTACAAAGAATTTTACTTTTCATTTTAAGTCGCCTTTGATCCTTCCTTGTGTTAGCACTTGGTAAATTTCCTAGAGGTTGGAGAAAAGAA
>ML802134.1:12119-23010 GCA_009831015.1 Picea engelmannii | reverse complement strand
CCTATGTTGGCCCGAAGATGGAGGGTGTATTTCTCCAATGAAGTCAAGTCCCCATTGTTGGAAAGGAGCCTCGACTGAAATTGGTTTAAGAGGTAGAGGAAGAAGTTTCCTTTTACCCTCAAACAGCTGACACTGGTGACATGCTGTTACTTTTTGATGGACATCTGCAAACAGGGTGGGCCAGTAAAATCCAGCTCTGAGTATTTTTTTGGCTGTAACCTTCTAGTTTAAATGGCTACCACATTCACCTGCATGAAACTCCTGCAACACTTTGTCAACTTCATCTTTGAGAAAGCAATTTAAAAGAATACCTGCAGGGTATTTCCAATACAAATTTCCTTCTAGAATATAGAATTTCAAAGCTTTCAACTTTAAAAATCTAGCTTTAGTTTTAGTTAAACCAGGGGGAGCTTGTAAATTTTGTAAAACAAAAATAAGGTCTACATACCATGGAGAGTTTAGAAAAACCTCTTTAACGTTTGGAGTCGCCATCTCACCCTGCTCATCTGCCGCGTCTAGAAAATTAATGTCGAGAGCCTGAAAATTAGATTCAGCCATCAATTTGGCAAGGCCTTGGCCTTTGATCAGTTTTGTGGGCTTAATTTCTATGTCATATTCTAGAATAACTACAATCCAATTTCCCCTTCTCCCATCAGGGTTTTCTTGTGTCAAGATATCTTTCACTACCGCATTTGGAACATAAGCTACGACCTGTGAATGAAGAATATAAACCCTGAAGTCCGTTATAGCCTTTACCAAAGCAAAAGCCTGCTTCTCCATAATGTTGTAGTTCAGGGCAACGTCTCTTAAAGATTTGCTGAAGAAGGCGATGGGTTGTTCGTACCCCTCACTGTTCTTCTACAGTAATACAGCTGTTATAGTATGTTTAGAAGCGAAAGAGAAAAGATAGAAATCTTTAGTGAAATCGGGACTAATCAAAACTGGGGCCTCGGTGAGTGCTCGTTTGACCTATTCGAAGGATTTCCTGGACTCAAGGTCCCATTTTATTTTTGCGTCCTTTTTTAGCATGTTTGTAATGTTTCGGAGGAGCTCGGCTATATTAGGAATGAATCTTCGAAGAAATTTGATTTGCCCTATAAAAGACTGTAGTTCCTTGAGGTTTCTTGGGTGTTCTAACTTTAGTATGGCCTCAATTCTGCTGGGGTCGATTCTGATTCCATCTTTAGAGATGATATGTCCCAACAATTTACCCTCTTCTAATCCAAAAAGACACTTCTTGGGATTTAATGAAATCCTGAACCTTCTACACTTTTCGAAAACTTGTCTAAGGTGCCGCAGGTGTTCATCATCAGATTGGGAAAACACTGTCACATCATCTAAGTAAACGACAATAAACTTACCTAACTCTTCTATGAAGGCGATGTCCATTGCCCTCTGGAAATTTGCTCCTGCGTTCATTAGACCAAAAGGCATCTTCACATACATAAAAGTGCCCCATGGTGTGGTGAAAGCGGTTTTTTCCTGATCGTCTGGGTGAACTAGGACCTGGTTGTAGCCTGAGAAACCATCTAACAGGGAAATTCTACTGGACCCTACCACTCTTTGCAGGAGGTGATCCATTTTAGGCAAGGGGTAATTATCTTTCAACGATGCTTTGTTCAAATTTCTAAAATCTATGCAGAGTCGGATTTCGCCAGTTTTCTTGCATGTAGGGACTAAATTAGAAACCCACTTAGAGAAATGTAGTCGGACTATGATCTTGGCATCATACATTTTCTTAATCTCTTTTTCTATCAAGGGAAGCAACTTGGGATTTATCCTCCTAAGTTTCTGCCTAAATGGCTTCTGGTCTTCCTTTATGGGAATCCTGTGTTGTATAATGCTAGTGTCATAGGCTTTCAAATCTTCATAGCTCCAGGCAAAAACGTCTGAATATTCCTTGAATAGATCAATGTACTTAAGCTTTTGTTCTGGGGGTAAAGATTTTGACAGTTTAACCATCTTAGGTTTCTCTTCAGTTCTTATATTGCAGTCTTCTACTTCTTGCCCATGGGCTTCTATTTTTGGTTTCTTAGCTACATCATCGTTGTCAAACAGATCTTCTAACGGGACAAGACCTCTAGGTAAAACATTGCCTTTTAATTGTAAAATATCAGCATCCATTTCGTCATCTCCGATCTTTCCTGAATCTACTGTATCTACCGTATTTACATTATTCACGCTATCTGTTTCGAATTTAGAATTATTTACATTCTCATTTTCATTTTCTACATCTACGTTTGTACATTCAAAATTGTTCTTGCATTGCAGAAAGTCCTCTATCTGATCGTCATTTCCAAACACTTGCTAGTACCTGATATTATCGGGCACTGTCGGTCTGCATTTGACTTCAACCGTGTATGAGCGAGTTTGGTGAAAGGGAATCTTGCATGATGCAACTGACGTAGCTAATCTTCCAGCCAGGATATTCTGTCCCCTCGGCATTACCTGCAAGTCAACCTCGTTAAAACATTTCAACGCATCAAGAATGGCATTCCGGTAGGCTCTAAGGCGTGGGTGTTTAACAACATATTCACCTTTAATTTTTTTAATTATTAATTCAGAGTCACCCCTTACCATTATTTGCTTGGCACCAACTTTCTTCAATAGCTTCAGACCGAGCATTAAAGCTTCGTACTCGGCAACGTTGTTAGTGCAATGGAAATTTAACTTATAGGAATGATTTTCTGAATACCTTTTTCGATGATTATGCAACCAGACTCCAGCTCCCGCTCCTTCTTTACTCACAGCACCATCGAAATCCATACTCTAGAAATCAGCAGGGAAATCTTCAGTGATTACGTTTTCCATCTTTGCTGCCTCACCACTTTCTGGACCTTCATCTTGACTAGCTACATCTTCTATCAGCTGAGCATCTTGCTCTCCAGTATCCCCATCATTGTACAAGATGAACGAATCTAAATCAGAATGGGTAGAGTAAAGGGGGTAATTATGAGGTTTCTCTTGACTACTGACCATATATTTCATCAGTGTTTCTCTGTATAACCTCCTCTGTTGTCCAAACACTGGGATAGTGGCGTAAGACATATCCAACTGCAGGGTTCCTTTCAACTTATCTCCCCAAGACCGGGATAACAACATACCATACTTTGGCGGGATGTCTGCCACCACTACGTCCATTACCATGCTTTTTGAAGGGATCTAAACCAGGGTGATGCAGAGGTCCTTAATCGGACCAATACATTTGACTTTGCTGGAGTCAAACAAATGCAGATCCTTGTAAGGCCTAGTAACCTCCAATCCCAGTTTTTCCATTACCACTTTAGGCATCAAATTATGTGAGGCACCTAAATCCAACATGGCGTTATGCAGGATCAAATCGTGTATGTTCAAACTGATGTAAAAGGGGGCTACATCACCGATATCATCTCGACCATTTACTTCCAGTCCAAAAAGGAGTTCAAGATGATCATCAGTGAGGTTCACAGCGTCTGAATGAGTCACTGATCCAATAGTCAAGGCCTTGGTGCCTATGTCAGGTTTAATGGCTAACGCTTTTAGTACCTGTGAATGATAACTGCCTCTGCTTATCAATTCTGTCAGTGGGACGGGAATTTTAATTTTGGCCAATTCTGCCTCCAGGCTAAAAGGTGCAGGAGTTTGGGTCTGACTCGTTGATTCTGGTTGGTCCACCACATCCTTCCGCTCAGAAGTACTGGGTAGATTAACAGGTGGAACCTCGGGCTGTGCCTGTCTTTTCAGTATGGTGATGTTTTTCTTCACCGGAGCATCAACTTTACTCTTCTCAGGGACCTTATCAAGAGTCTTTTCGGTAGAAGGTTCAGTGGTTTTCTTGGATACGACTGTTTTCTGTGTTTCAGTCGCCTTCTTGGGTGGGGCCTCTACTGTCTTCCTGCCGCGTAGATCATACTTCCTGTCTACCTTTAGAATAGAATTATCAAGGACCTGTTGTGCCTCATCTCCAGTTTCCTCACTTACCTTTGTTCGATTTAGCAGAAAAAGTTCCTCCTCTTCTCGAGTGAGGAAAATGGCCTCATTATCGTGAATGCCCATAAGATTGATATGAGTGTCCAATTCCTCATTTACTTCCCCCCCCATCGTCAGCGTAGTTTTCTTGCAAGGGAGGCTTGATCGGATGATCAGGACCTCTCTGGTCTCTTTGATCTCTTTGATCTCTGGGATCTCTTTGTCTGATTTGAGGAGGGTTTCTCTTGAAATTGGGGTTCCGAATCTGAGGAGACGGTGTGTCGTCTCTCGGAGGATTCCTGTCTGAAATACTCGATATTTCTAACAATAACACCAATGATCTGACTATGGTATCTAATTTGGAATCATTGTTATACGTGGAAGGTTCTTCCTTGATCATGACTCTTCGTTCTGTCCGTTGACGTGCCCGTTTTTCCAACAGATTGGCTTCAACTGAAATAGTACTTTTCTGCATCTCTTCAAGGGTGGCGGAATTTCTTTCTCTTAATTGGTAATACATGTCAGCATCAAATCCATCAGGGAATTTAATCAAGGCCAAACCTTGGGGAGGTTTGATTTCAGTTGGGATTGCATTATACAAATTGTTAAAACGCGTGCAATAATCTTGGACAGATTCACCTTGATTTCTCTTTATATTCTCGTATTCTGACAGTATCTGGAGAGGATTTTTATTTACCTCCCATCTGTCAAGAAAAGTCCTTTGAAACGCGACAAGTTCGGGGATTGATGCAGCGGGTAGTGCTTTGAACCATTTCTTGACGTCCCCTGTCAGACTTTGGGCGAACAGTCTCATCTGAACGTCGACTTCATCGACTTCTTGTAAATCTAAGTAGTCATTCATTTTATCCACATGTTGTTGTGCGTTTAAAGTTCCGGTTGCATCGAACTGTGGTAGTCTAGTCTGGTAATCTTGGGGCATGGCATGTAGTGGTGCAACCAACACCAAAGGGGCATATCGAGCAACCATGATGGGTGGAGGAGGTGGGACAACAACCTGGGTGGTTTGAGAGGTAGCGGCGGAAGACGAAGTCCATGAAGGACTGGGCGATGCTGAGGTAGCGATTTGTAGTTTAGTCGTAGGAGACAAGACTTCGGGGGTTCGAGGCTGCAATACAATGGGGTCGAAGATGAGTCTAGACACAAAATTTTCAGACCGTGTTCTAACAAGGTTTCGTGATGGAAAAAGATTAAGATCGAGGTTTTGAAGGATGTTTGGTTCTCCGGAAAAGGAAGGAGACTTGTGAATAGTAGTATAACTCGGTGAACTGGTAGCTAAGGTCTTTCATCTCAGCAACTGTTCGGGATTGTCTATCGCAGTGGAGGGTTCTGGGTCGGGATGAGATCGCGTGTGAACTTTCTTGGGAGCCAAAACTCTTTATGGTTTTTGTATATATATATTTTTTATTATTTTTATTTCCAGGTGAAGGAAACTAGGGGCGATTTCTATGTTGACGTCGTCTAGCTTCCAATTGTTCCTGAGTAGCTATGTCTCGTTCAATGGCTTCCCATGAACGTTCGAGTTCTTCCCGGTTATTGGCAGTGTTGAGGATTATGTCAAAAAGGTTTGACGCAATATGCATTGATTCGCTAGTCTGGGCTCAATATTAGGTTGTACTGCTGCAGGAACAGTCATAGAGGAACATTAAAAAAGGGAAAATCTTTAAAGGGAGATTCTAAAAATAATATGTATAGAGTTAACCAACCTCTAATCATTACTTTCTCCTCAGAGTCAAACTTTCTTTAGGGGAAGAAAAGTGAGGTATTCAGTTCTAGTTCGTCCCCAGTGGAGTCGCCATTTATGTTAGCACTTGGTAAATTTCCTAGAGGTTGAACAAAAGAAGAAATCCACAAAGGTAACCTTAACCAACCGCTTTTAAAGTTGGGATCTAGCCCTTCCAGCTTCAGAGAGGGATCTCTCTATATGATTTAGCTTTGTTTAATTTCAGATATTAGGCTAGTTAAAAGAATTATTGGTTTTGTTGTAAAGGGTTTTTTAAAGTTGGTTGAGACAAACTACACTTCCATTGGGCTATGGGGTCTGTATTTAATCAAATCTGAGAAATAACCAGAAATGCCAAAGAAGATTTTCACAAGGCGAGGTAATACATTCACTGGATATTTTAGTAATTAAAATGATGAATGGAAGAACATGTGAGGAAAATAGCTTCAATTAACAAGCAGTTAAGAATTTCTTAAATGAAGATATTAGAAGACAAACATTTAAACCTTTAGAATCGGAAATAGGGTATCAGAGATAAATCCTACAACATAACGCTATTCATAAAGATTAGATTCAGAAAACAAAATGAATACAGAGAAAGAAAACATTTAACTTAGAAAATCACATCACCATTGAACATACACAAGAATCCTGTGAAATGCCCCTTCTTTATTAATGGTGGATCGCTTCAAAAATGATACAGTTTTACAGCAATAGGGTGTGCGAATCAACCACCCTCCATACTTCATAAATTGAAGTATTTATAATACAAAATACAAGCATTCCTGTCACAACTGATCAGGACGTGCTCATGCTATTTTTAGACTAACTAACTTAACCAATTAAAACTGTTTTGATGACTCAATACAACAAGATGCTGAATTTCAGGGGTAGGCCGTTGGCGAGGTGTCTCCGCAACCTCTTCTGACAGGAAAGGGGACTGGATGTGACAACTCATCAGTTAATCTAGTAGATCACACAACTCTTCCCATCGGATATGACCTGGCACTGTGACTTTAAGCAACCTCCGGTACACTTCATCCATGTCCGTGTACTTAGCAAATGTGGGCTTGATGACGAATATGTGCTTAATCTCGTGCTGGATACTAATATCCAACTGCAAGGCATCCATGAATGATTTTCCTGTGATGCTTCCTTGTATACCTGCAAACTTAGAATTGTCCTTGGACACTTCAGCCAATCTTTTCTTATAATCAGGGAGTGTCATTAATTTGTCATTAATGACCTTCATACCAGGTAGGCCCTTCCTTTTCAGAGCGTCTATCTTGTGGAAACACTTCTGCACTCCTTGATCCATAACTTGAATTTTCTCCTCAAGCTGAAGCATGAGGCCCCTTTTGGTTAGAACCCTTTTGACTTCAAGTATGGTTTCTGTCCTGTCCTCGATTTTCAATTCTTCGAGTTCCTCCCTGGTTTTGGAATTCAGGAATCTTATGATTTCATTAGCTTGTGTCGGCATGTCTCCCAGCACAGTTCTGATTTTCTCCACAGCCTGCTTGCTCCTCTTGAGCAACTCGTTTTGTTCAAACATAATTTGAACCATTGGCCAGATTTCATTTATAGACTTGGAAATATCAGTCCACACAATCTCTTTCACCTCCGCCAAAGTTTTCCCTGCCATTGTCTGTTTCTGGAGCTGCTGTAACTCCTTCTTGATTTTCTCATTTACCTGTTTCTCTTTGGACAGACTAGCCTGGAAAGAAGTCTTTAGCTCTTGGAGATTCTCCACTTCTTTCTTAAGCCTGCTGATTTTGGACTCTTGCAGGTTCATTCTCTCCATAGACTTGGCCAAGTCTGTTGCTCCCTCTAGTAGTGGTATTGATGCATCAGATGGAATGGCTGTCATTGTCGCTGTGCTCAATCCTGCAATTGGGATTACACTCAATGGGATGCCTTCCATTGTATTTTCTTGCTCTTTCTCTTTCAACAATCTTTCCATCTCTGCTTCCATCTCTTTTAACTGAGTGTTCTGCTCCATGAGTAATTTCAGCATCTCATCCTTTTCGCTTTCCTTTTCAGCTATCTCCTTTGCCTGTGGGTCTTCCGTTGGAGGGATCTTTAGCTATTTTCTCAAAGATGCGATGTCATCATTTTTCTTTTTAATCATCTCTTCAGCTGCTTTGACATTCGCGGGGTCATAACCAACCTTGAGAACCATCTCCTCCAATGTTTTGATTTTATTGTCCTTTGCGAAAGACAAAATTTTCTCCAGCTTCAGTTGGGTCTGGGCATTGCTCAAAGCTACCCAAAATTTTGATGCAGAAGCTGTAGCGTGGGCCAAAGTGTGGAAAACCATCTCGCCAGTTTGCTTGTGTAGATCCATCTGATCTGCTGGATGCACATCTTTAGCCTGAAACTCAAATGTGGCCCTTTTATAATCTGATATAACCTTGGGATCTGGCACTTGTGCTTGGAGGAAGGCCATATGCATCCTACCTTTCTTTGTATCAAACACTGAAAGAAGCCTATGTTGAGATGTGGATGACTGCTTCTGGAACTGGGCATAAGTGCTGGTAGTAAGAGTCTCATTTTTCTTCTTGATCAAATCATATTTTTCAAACATGCCCAACTTGGGCCCGGTCTTGCTTGGTGGAGCATCTGTGGGAGAGTCTGTGGATTTTAACGCTTTTGCTACTTCCTTGTGCTGACTCGAGCCGAAAGGTAAAATGGGGGGCTTGACCCCTGTGGTGGCCACTGTGGTATTTGTGATCTCTTGCTCCACTGTCGTGCCTGTCGTTGGAACTGTCCTTGGCTTTTTGGCGTGCATCTTAAATTCCTCCGAAGACACCTCAGTTACAGGAGAAGACGATTCTTGCCGGGGCCTCTTTTCCTTGGGATTCTAAGGTGTGGCAGTGGGTGGTGCACTTGTTGAGGGTACCTGCCTTTCCATCCCGACAGTTGGTTCCACGTCTACCAACGTATCAGGCTCCCATTCTGTTTGATTAGCAAATTTCTTGATTTTCGGCCTGGGCTCATGAACATATGGGGCATTCTTATTTTTTACTCTCATATCAGAAATGATCCTGCAGGGATCATAATGCCAGGTGAAACTTGTCAGAAATTTCATCTCCCTCAACAGTTTGTCTGCTTCATCACCCGCGCCTCTACTATTACAGATGAAAGAGCCTCTCATCCCTTTAATCCACAATTGTTGCTTCTTTTTAAGGGAAACAAAGTGAATGTCATCAGAATTCATAATTTGTATAATATATTCCAGTGCGAAAATTCTTACCGGTATATATCTTGGAAGATTGTACGGTGCCAACTCGCACCCGTAAACTCAGATCTCGGAGTGATTCTGATACAAGTACCAGTCTCCTGTCTTCGCATTGTCTGAGAGGTGCAGAATTCTCCAGACTTCGTCATTTATTCGTGGCTCAGGCATGCCACTCAACATACTTACCACAGGGTGGTAAAACTGATCAATGAACGCTGTGAAGTCGTATTCGACAGAATTGTGTTTCAGAAGGGACGTCCACGCTGTGACTGGCTGTGGCCTCCCGTCGACGTCCATCTTCTGCATGGAGAAATTGAACTTGTCTGCTTGGAAATAGACGAACATGTAAGCCAGAATGGATGAATACCTGAACATGCCTTCTGTGGAGAAATTAACAAATTGTTCATGGATGTTATTGGCTAGGAAAGTGTTGTAGTTGAACTGCATGGTCGACTGTTCGTCATTTGAGAAGATAGATAGAAATCCCAGGATGGGTTCGTCTACCCATTGATCGGAAAAGTACCCAAGCAGGGCACACAGGGAAGAAATAATTTGATTTCCTTTGGTGGAAAACAAAGAAGAAGGGTATGGGGGATTGGTGGTCGGGAGCGAAGCAGAAGTGGGGAGGAAAAGATCAACTATCTGAGCTCTCTGCGCGAAATTCATTTTTTGATAAAGCTCAGTGAGGATTTCCAGGTTGAATGGGGACGCAGATTCCAGGTGGGTTATCTGCATCATCTGGTCAATATCCTCTGGGGTGATGAAGAAGAGGATGTCCCTAGACGAAGAAACAATGGCTTTCTGGTCGGGGACGTAGTGAGCTTGGCACTTGAGTGCAAATTCTGGGAACTGGTGAATTTGGGGGAACAGATATAGGGGCAAATAGGACTCCCAGAGCCAAATCTCGTCACTCTGGTCCAGGAAAACTTCCCGAAGCCATGAATGCAGATCAAAGAAGTTGAAACTACATATAGTGTCCGCTATCAAGCGATCTTTGTCGACCAGAGGAATTTTATCCAGGTCAACCAGAGGAGGAATGAACAGATTCTCTTCCTCTTCAGTTTGCTTTGTCTTAGACACCATTTCGGCAACTGTACGTGCAACAAACAATACGTTAGTGGGGGTCGACTGACTGTAGGTGAAAATAATGCGGGAGCAATGGAGGAAAAGGAGGTTTCTGGCGCGACGGATGAATAAAGAATACAAAGGAGAACGGTAGTTTTATTCAAATAATGGGTTGGTCGGACGAGGGAAAATGGTCAGCGTGACAACATGTATGTTATCTAGTTATTAATGGACAACGGGCCACTTGGGGTGATATGGCAGGTGACAGTGACCAGAGTATACGGACAACTGATGTGGAGATTTGTGATTGGGGGTAAAATTCTCCAAAGGAGGCTGTCCATGAATGAAGGGGGTTATGGTACTGACAACGTGGACTGACAACAGTTATGGGATGTGACTTCGACCCGAGAGCAAGTGGGACAAGTGGACTTAGTGGAGGATGACATCCAGGGGCGACGGGGTGTCAGACATCATGTGGGGGATGGGGCCTATGGACCAATAGAACAATGACACGAGTACCAAGGGGGCCCTCCGTAAGGAATATTCATTCCGGACCCCCCCCCTTTGATTAAAAGCAGAACACCAAGGGGGGTCTGGAATCCACCATGATCCATTGATCTACACACTGGATTTCTGACTGCAGATCTTAGCTCGTTCTTTAATACCAATTCCGGACCCCCCCCGTCCATTGAAGGCAGAACGGAGGGGGGGGTCCGGAATTCAATGTGAATCGTTGATTTGAGCGCTCAATTTAGAGCCGTCCAGATGTGTGCTTGTGTTATTTTCAATTCCGGATCCCCCCCCTCTGTTAAAGGCAGAATGGAGGGGGGGGTCCGAAATCCAATGTGAGCCGTGGATTTGCGCGCTCTGTTCTGGACCGTCTAGATCAACGCAAAGAT
>ML802133.1:302155-322733 GCA_009831015.1 Picea engelmannii | reverse complement strand
AGTCTAGAGTAACAATGGTTTTTGTTTCTCAAAATCAACATATCGAGTATGAAGGTGTCAGGCTTCTTAAGAATCAAGTGTTCCTCACTTGTGTCGAAGGTTTTGATCTTAAGTCAAATTAATACTCTTCAAGGTCTTGAAACTTATAGAGGCAAGTTATTGCCTAGAGTCTTGTCTTGCTGACCTAATAGGTTGAATGGTGCTACAATTCTGTAGCTCCTTGTTCCCCACCCTAAAACAATTCTGCCATATGGACAAAGCAATCAACTTTTGATCCTTAGGATTCCTAGTGGTGGTTATGTTTACCCACCCCAAGATTAGGATTCCTCATCCACACTTCCCCAGCACTATGGGCACTGTGAAGCTGTTGAGTTTTGTACATATCCTTTTTAGAGCTAGGTCAATGGGTCTTTACCTTAATGGACCCATGTAAGTCTCTAAATAGGATGAGAGATTGTGGATATTGGCATTTTATTGCTTTTTTAATTTTGTTTTGGGAATTCTTTTAAGTTTCTGCATGGCAGGAAATCCTTGAAGATTAAAGTGCAAAATGGAAGGAAATCCTTGAAGATTAAAGTGCAAAATGGTTGAAAGATACCCAATAATTCACAATATGTTAATCCTTACATAGTCATTGGGGCTTTGTTGAAAGATACAAATCATGTTGCAAAATTCAATTGCAAAATGGTGGAAAGATATTTAGAAGGATGCAAAATTGAAAATGGTTGAAATATATGTAGAAGGTTGCAATATGCAAAAGGTTACACTATCATTGTGGCTTGGTTGTGGGGTAGGGTCTATTTGGGTGGTAATTGTGGTTAGACATTGATGGCAATTGGTCTTTCGATTGCAGGTTTAGTAGCCTACATTTGTAAGCCCTATGGTTTTTTCCCCAAAGCCAACATGGGTGTTGCTCCTTTGTTTCATGTCTTGATCAGTGTTTAAAAAACTGGTTGAACCGGAACCGGAACCAGCTGGTTTGACTGGTTCACCTCTTGGAGAACCTGAATCAGTTTGGGAACTGGTCCGACTGGTTCAATAGGCGGGTTTGACTAGTTCAGACACCTTTGACACACCTTTTCCAAAAAAGAGAAAAACCGGTGCCTGCCCCTCCCAAACCGCATGTTAGTGTTATATAATGATGCTTCCCACTCCCTCCCTCTATTTGCATATTTAGTGTCTAATGGTTTGGCATTACATTGATGTGTGTGTGTAAAATAAAAATTTTCATATTTTATATATTTATTAGTAAGCTGGTTTGCCGGCTGGTTCTAGTTTAACCCTTGGCCTATTCTGGTTCTGGTTCCGACTTCTAAAATGTCGGTCTTGATACGTTTAGCAGTCATTATCTATCAACCTTTATGCTAATGTCTTGATAAGTGCTTGGATAAATTTGTGATAGATAATTTCAATTTCCTATGGTTGCACCATTACATTTATTGACACCTTTAAAAGCATAGGTCAAGTTATATACTTTGCAGGTCAATATGTGTTTGTTGTGTACCCATCCACATCTTTATTGGGTATCAGACTCTCTGTACATGTGCTATTTGGTATGTGTATGCTCATGATTTTGTAATACTTTTCTAGTCCTAGGCCCTTATATATCATATTTTAATATTTGTATAATGCGAATTTTATGTAATGAAGGCCTTATTGCTTTAAGCTTTAAGTTAGAGTTTTTGCCTCTCTTTAGTATAAATAGGGATTTCCTGCCGTCTCATACAATCAACCAGTTTATTGGAGAAGTCTTACTCTTCCTTCGTTTCTTGGATCTCCAGTTGCAATTCACTCTTGGGTGTGCAGGTGCCCCCACTACTGTTTTCGTCTTTGGCTCTTTATTTCTTTTGGTCATAGTTTTCTGTTTCAGTTACACCAATGGTAGCAATGTTTTAGAAGTGCTAGGTCGTGGAGCTGCTGCATTAACTATATCTTCAATATTCATCCAGTGTTTCCTCACATTTTCTCATTTTTTTCATGTTTATACATAATGGCGTTACACATATATGCTTTTCACTTGGTGCTTTATTATTGCTGTTTGTCTAGTTGTTTCTGGTTCTTGATATTTGCCCAATTGTTTTGCTACATTGCTCTTAATCTGCTGTGCTAATGTTTATTGTTTTATCCAAATTCTTGAATTTTCCTAGTACTTTTAAAAATATTTTCATAACCTCCTAGGAGAGATTGTGAAATTCAAGGTTCATTGATAAAATTGTGCTCTCAGGACTGCTATTTATGATTCAGCCATGGGTGCTTGCCTTCATACTTTATACACCATATGTTCCAGATGCATTGTTGAATGTACAGCTAAAGAGTTGCTTAGTGTGTTTTCTCAGACATTTCAGGATACAAGCAGCCAGGAACTGAAGGTAAGCTGTGTCTCAGCATGGATTTAGAACTCCTATGTAGATTTTTTTACCTCAAAGTTGAATAAGCATTTTCTCTTCATGTTCTTATTTCAGGTAGCCATGTGCAGTGCTTATGTTCGGATAGTGAATACGTGTCCACCGCATATCTGGAACTTAGACATGCTTGTTGACCTTTTGCACTACCCTGGACCTTGTTTCGAGCTTGTGAATTGTATTCAGGTTGTTGTGGAGATATTGGGTCCTCAGTCTGTAGGAGGTCAAATTGAAACAAATAGTGCCAAAGAAGCCGAGTCATCTTTGACTGATTGGGCAGCAGAAAGGGTCTCTCCTGTCGGGAAGAAAAGGGTTAGCAAAGATAGTACAAATATACAGATCAAACGTCTAAAGACATTTGATGAAGGATTCTTGAGAATGGATGGAGACACACATGTTATGGATTGGCCTTCAAGCATGCCAGATATAAATGTGAAGGAACAGACTGCAGAACATAGCTCCAAATATTCTTTGTTACAAGATAGAGAATCATATGCATCTTATTTTCATGAACTGGTTCTCAAGGTTGTCAATTCCTTAGATCCAAACAATGTTTATTCAGATTCAATGAAAGAACGTGCCTTAACTGCTCTGAGTATGCTTGGCCAAGTATTTTCTAAATATCCAAAGAGCTTATGTTATATTAGAATATCTCGGCAACTTATGGCATCGATGCCATGGATGTTGATAAAGGTTGTTTTTGACTCAAATTTCTTTTATAGGTTGTGGTTTGTTTGTATAACAGTCAATTTTGTTTTCATTTTGCTTTCAAGTCTTACTTTTCTATTTCCAATTCCAGGGCCAGGAAAGAACTCTTACAATCTTTCAGCTATCCATATTTCTTGATGCAGTGGATAGAATATTGCTGTTAGAAAGTAAGTATTATAATAATAATAGTTTGGTGGTTACAAATTTAAAATCAGATAGACTTTTTCAAATTCAATCTCCTGTGTGGTTTTTGATTTGTTGCAGCTGTAAAGTTACAGGCCTTATTCTGCTAATAATTTCAATTACAATATACTGAATGTAGGTTTTCTTCCTGGAGGAATGAGGCTTATAACCAATATATATGCCGATCCAAGCAGTAGAGAACAATTTGTGAACACAGAAACACTTTTTTCAATTTTAAAACTTCCATGGTTGTTTCCTAATATTGACAATCAATCCGATATCATCAAGAAGACAAAGTGCAGAGTTATCAGTATGTTGTTTAAGATAGGGATCAAAGCAATGAGTGAAAACATTCTTGAGGTTTTGGACTTAGCATTGCAAGATCAGATTGCTGATGTCCGAGCTGAAGCTGTTGCATCTATGCCAATTCTTGCATTCAATCCTAGCTATGATATTATTACAGCCATGTGTAAAAGATTGGAGTAGGTGCTGCTTAAAATACAGTTAGGCATTATAAACCTCAATCCTACTTTCTTACTGATCACTCACTGGTACTCTCTTTCTGATATTTCAGGGTCTTGGTTCAAGACAAATCTGACAAAGTTCGTGAAATTGTAGCTCATGATATTGGATACATTGCGTGTATATCTGCTACTCCTTTAGCAACCGATTATGTAACCGACTTTCTGTGTCAACTCCACCAAAATGTTGGTTCAGAAGTGAATTTGGGAAACATAGATATTCTTATATCAGGATTCTTTTGCCCTCAGTGTGACAAAAAAGTTTCAGCTAACTCAGGCAAAAGTGACATTGATGTAACTTTACTTCAGATACAAAGGAAAGACAGTCTTAATAATACAGCTGTTTTAGAGTTTGCTTTCAGTATTTGTCAGTCTCTTTTTTCTCAACTTCTTTTTAGTGAATCATCAGAACAAGTTCAAGTTGCTGCTGTGGGAAGCATTTCTCGTCTGCTATGCCATGCAATCAAAAGTGGCCTTCTAGGAACAAAACCATTGTGGGTAAAATGCCTGGAGATCCTTCCACTTTATGAGAAGAAGGCCGTGAGGAGATCATTTTGTTTGCAAATCCATTGCTTCATTGAGAAGAATGTCATGGATAGTTTGTTTGAAGATGATGACACATACAACAAAACAAAAGAAGAAAATATGCTTGGAATATTGAAACATGCTTTGGCAGCCACTGAGGATCTGGATGTATTTGAGACTTTGTTGGAAACGGTAGCAGAAGTTATGAAAGTGGCTGATGTCCATGGATATTTGTTTTTTTTTTCATTTGCTTTACTGATTGATCAGCTTGACAATTCAAATATTTGGGTAAGAGCAACAGCTGCTAGGTTGATACATAAATCTGCTGCCTTTAAACAGAAAGGCGGAATCAGATCAATCCTTTTTAAGTTTGGTGGAATTAGAGATGAGCTGTTTGAATACCTGAAAGCAAGGCTTGTCACACGTCCAGTCATGATAAGTGAATTTGCAGAGGCCATTTTGGGTATACCAAGTGTAGATCTTGTTCGGGAGATGGTCCCTGTAGTTCTTCCAAAGCTTGTAGTTTTACAACAGCAGAATTGCCATGCATTGGCTACTTTGCATGAACTGGCAACGCAGTTAAATACAAGTTTGCCAGTTTTGCTGCTGGAATGGTGTCACAAGGTTCTATCGTTTGTGTTTCTTCATTCAGATGCAAAGGAATTGGTTGCTGTAATGCAATTCTATGAAGCTCAGACGGGATCTGATACTAGAGAGATTTTTACTGCGGTGTTGCCAGTTCTACTCGAGGAGTTTGTACATTTCCTTGGGGATACACACAGTGATAATACTGATGAAAGGTGATTAAATTCCATATTTGGAAATTAAAAAAAACAAAACAAAACAATTTCATATTTATCATTGTCCCTCTGCTGATATGGCATATTAGTACTCAGTGTCAGAACTCAGAAGCTTTAATTAGATGGGCGCAAGTCAAATTTTATCACCGAAAAGCTTGAATTTTATAAGAGTTTTATGATCATATTAATTACTAACCTACAATGTTATTTCTTTCCCTTGTATTTCTTTAATGGGGGTATTCTAGGCTTTGCATTTTTTCTGTATTAATGCTGTCGTGGATCTGTGTACTTCTTCTTTCCTCGTAGAAACTTATATTTTTCCTATACTTTGGAGTTTACATACGTGGTTCTTTAATGTGCTTTGTGGCTATGTTAAGTGCAACCTTATTTAAAATGGCTCGTGCATGAGTATATCAATGCACTGGAAGCAAAACAAAATTAAACTACAGACAATTATGGTTTAGAATATCTGCTGTTTTTCAACTTTATATTGTTGCCTCGATCTGATATAAGCTTAAATAAGTATTTCGGATGCTTAGATTTCAACTTTTCAGAATGAAAATATCATCTTGAATAATGGATTATAAGTATGGAGGGATTGTCCACTTTTGCAGGCTATCGAAGGTTCCAGATATGATTCAAGAGGTGGCTCGTCTTGTTACTGGATCAGATGATCTTCCAGGATTTTTAAGGAATTACTTTGTTGGACTTCTTAATTGTATTGATACGAAAATGTTGCGTGTTGATGACCAATCATTGCAAAAGCAAGCACTAAGATGTCTGGAAAAGTTGATTGAAATGATTGGACCTCATCTTAGTGCATTTGTACCAAAGATTATGGTTTTACTTATGCATGCTGTAGAGAAAGAGAGTCTTCAATATGAAGGTTTGCATGTGTGGAATTTATTCATTCGAAGGCTTGCTCAAGTATCTCCTTCAAGCCTCAAACATGTCTCTCCTCAGGTAGTGGCTACACTTATGCCATGTCTTGAGAGAGAGCAACATCAACATACCATGCATTTGGACATAGTGGTGGAAATATTAGAACAACTGATAGTGAAGAACAGGAAGCTGCTAGAGGAACAGCTGCTCGAGTTGCCCATGCTTCCCAACCTTTCCAGTCTGGATAATGTGAATCAAATTCTTCAGGAAGCACGCGGGTCATTATGCTTTCGTGAGCAACTGCGGCATGCCGTTGTTGGATTGAACCATCCCAGTTTAAGTGTACGGTATACAACAGCTATGGAACTGACAAAGTTATTGAGGGCAAGCAAGGAGGATGTAAATGCAATGATTTTAGGTGAGATCAGTTCAGATTCTGATGTCATTAGTCTATTGATCTCATCATTACTAAGAGGATGTGCAGAGGAGTCAAGGACACCAGTAGGCCAAAGACTTAAATTGGTATGTGCAGAGTGCCTCGGGGATCTTGGAGCAGTTGATCCTGTCAAATTTCAGGGAAGTATTTGCCATCGTTTTAAGATAGAGTGTTCTGATGATGACCTTATTTTTGAATTAATACATGAACATCTGGCTAGAGTTTTTAGAGCTGCATCTGATACGATTGTGCAAGATGCAGCTGCTCTGGCAATTCAGGAACTTCTGAAACTTGCTGGTTGTCAAGCATCTTTACATGGTAATCTAAGTAGAGCCTCTGTTGGCAAACAAAAAAATATAAGCTCGTCAGAACATAAATATCAGAGAAAGGGCCCAGGCAATGCTACACATGTCAAGCGAGGTGAAAGGCTATGGAGCAGGTTTTCTGATTATATTAAAGATATCATTGCTCCATGTTTAACTTCAAAGTTCCATCTCCAATATGTAGGCAGTTCAACATCTGCTGGTTCAATATATCGACCTTCCATGTCATTTAGAAGATGGATATATTCTTGGATTAGGAGATTGACTTCACAGGCAACAGGGACCAGGGCAAACATTTTCAATGCCTGTAGAGGTATAGTAAGACATGATATGGGAACAGCTCTTTATTTGCTTCCATACTTGGTTCTCAATGTTATCTGCTATGGTACTCATGAGGCACGGCAGAGTGTGACAGAAGAAATTCTATCTGTTCTTGCGGATGCAGCATTAGAGAGTAATAAAACTGCTGGTCACAGAACTAGGCAGGATGTACTTCTTAGTGGTAGTGACCATGGAGGAGCTGGACAAAGTGAACTCTGCATTCAAGCAGTTTTCACTTTACTGGACAACCTTGGTCAGTGGGTTGATGATCTAAAAGAGGGAGTGGTCCTTTGTCAGTCTACGGACGCTACTGCCACTTGTAAAGCTGCGCAGAAGAAAACTCAAACTGAGTCACAGCTCAATGTTGACCAAATTACAGTTCAATGTAATCATGTTATAGAGCTATTAGCAGCTGTTCCTAAGGTTACTCTTGCGGAGGCCTCCTTTCGATGCCAGGCTTATGCCCGTTCGTTACTATACTTTGAGACACATGTACGGGGTAAGGCAGGGTCATTTAATCCAGCAGCAGGGGTCAGTGGAGCATTTGCAGATGAGGATGTGTCTTTTCTGATGGAAATCTATAGTGGTTTGGATGAACCTGATGGCCTATTTGGCCTAGCACGGCTGCGCAGATCAGCAAACTTACAGGATCAAATACTCATCAATGAGAAAGCTGGGAACTGGGCAGAGGCTTTAACATGTTCTGAACAAGCTCTGCAAATGGAGCCTACATCTATACAAAGACATTCAGGGGTTCTGAATTGTTTACTTAATATGTGCCACTTGCAGGCCATGGTAACTCATGTAGATGGATTGGTCTCAAGGTTTCCACAGCACAAAAAGGACTGGTGCATGCGAGGTGTACAGGCAGCTTGGAGGCTTGGACGGTGGGATTTGATGGGTGAATATCTTTCTGTGGCTGATAAAGAAGGTTTAATTTCTAGTAGTACTGAATGCAATGCAGCCTTCGACATCAACCTTGCTAAGATTCTTCAGGCTTTGCAGAGAAAAGACCATTACATGTTTGCTGAGAAAGTTGCATATTCTAGGCAAGCATTGTTGGCACCACTGGCAGCAGCTGGCATGGAATCCTATACACGTGCATATCCTTTTGTTGTAAAGCTTCATATGTTGAGAGAACTTGAGGATTTTTATGTCCTAATAACTGAGAATACGACAGTGAATGAGTTGGATATTGGTTATTCAGATCCAAAGGTCTGGAAAATGATTAAGGAATGGGATGATCGTTTAAAATTTACGCAGCCTTCACTGTGGGCCCGTGAACCTATATTGGCTCTTCGGAGGTTGCTTTTCAGTTATATTAATTTCCATTCTGAAGTTGGCAGTTGCTGGCTTCAGTATGCAAAACTTTGTCGAGCTGCTGGACATTATGAGACAGCAAACCGAGCTATTTTAGAGGCGCAATCTTCAGGAGCTTCAAATGTGCACATGGAGCTAGCAAGGCTTCTTTGGGATTCTGGGAAAAGTGACCGGGCTATAGCTGAACTTCAACAAGTACTTACAAATGTTCCTGTTGAAGACTTGGGTGTTGCTGCCAATGCAGTTCGGAGTGGTCTGCTGCTCATTCCTCCTGTAAATCGGCCATCTATATCAGCTAGTCAGGCAAGGAGGGATAAAAGTTCAGATACAGCAAAAACTCTTCTTCTTCTTGCACGATGGGCTCATTATACTGGTCAGAAGCAAAAAGAAGATGTCATTAGTCTTTATGTCCGAGTTAGGGAACTCTTGCCAAAATGGGAGAAATCATTTTTTTTTATGGCAAAGTATCATGATGACCTTGTTGCTGATGTTAGGAAAAGACAGGAAGAGAGCCTGGAAGGTAAAATGCAGGCTGATGAGAAGCCTTGGTGGTCCTCTCTTCCAGATGTCCTATTGTTTTATGCCAAAGGTTTACACAGGGGTCAAAGTCGGCTTTATCAGGCTTTGCCACGCTTACTGACATTGTGGTTTCAATTTGGTAGCATGTACATTGAAAGTTCCTCCCCCAGTGGTGATCTGAAGAATGCACATAACAAAGTGAGGCTTCCATCTAAGTTCCCCCTTTTTAATAAGTGAACACAACTTCTTTCCTATTTACTTTTATTTATGCTTTCTATACTTGCAGGTAATGGGCATTATGCGTGGTTGTGTGAAAGATCTACCAGCATATCAGTGGTTGACTGCACTATCCCAGTTAGTTTCAAGAATCTGTCACCAGAATGAAGAAGTTGTTCGATTAGTGAAACATATTGTAACAATTGTTCTACAGACATACCCACAGCAAGCCTTGTGGAAAATGGCTGCTGTATCTAAATCTACAGTTGCTGCGAGACGTCAAGCTGCAGCAGAGATTATACAAGCAGCAAGAAGAGCCTCTCGACAGGAAAAGTCAGAAAATGATCTATTTATTCAGTTTGCTACTCTGATTGATCATTTGATTAGACTGTGCTTTCATGGTGGGGATCCCAAAACACGGACAATTAATATATCTAGCGACTTCAGTGCCTTGAAAAGGATGATGCCAGTAGGAGTTATATTGCCAGTCCAACAAGCTCTCACAATCTCTTTACCAGCAAATGGGATTTCAGAGAACTATGATCCATTTTCTGCTGGAAACTATGCAACTATTTCAGGAATTGGAGAGGACGTGGAAATACTGGCATCACTCCAGAGGCCAAAGAAAGTATGTGAGCACAGTATGAATGATTTTAAAAGCTAAGATTTTACTTTTTTCATAAAAAAATCTGATAGTAAGTTTGTGTTGTAAGTAGTTTTATATGAAAGCATTCATATGAACCTTGTTCTGTGCTATATGGCAGATTGTTTTTCATGGCAGTGATGGAGCTGACCACCCTTTTCTCTGCAAACCAAAAGATGATCTGCGGAAAGATGCTCGTATGATGGAATTCACGACAATGATCAATCTTTTATTGTCTAAAGATCCAAAAAGTCGTAGGCGAAAGCTTTATATTCGAACTTTTGCCGTTATTCCACTCACAGAAGATTGCGGAATGGTTGAATGGGTTCTTCATACACGAGGTCTAAGGCATATTTTACAAGACTTATACATTGCATGTGGCAAGTTTGACAAGCAAAAGACAAATCAAACTATTAAACAGATATATGACAAAAATGGACGCAACAACCAAGAAGTGGAAATGTTCAAGACCAAGATTCTTCCAATGTTTCCTCCTGTTTTCTATAAGTGGTTTTTGAATACATTTTCGGAGCCAGCATCTTGGTTTCGGGCAAGGGTTGCATATGCTCACACAACTGCTGTCTGGTCCATGGTTGGTCATATTGTTGGTTTGGGGGATAGACACGGTGAAAATATTTTATTTGACTCGACAACAGGTGATTGTGTACACGTCGATTTCAGTTGTCTTTTTGACAAAGGTTTGCAGTTACAGAAACCTGAACTTGTCCCTTTTCGACTTACTCAGGTGATGTGTCTTCCAATAACATGTTATAGTTTTATTTCTCTCTATAGTTTTTTTAGTTTACTGCTACTATCTTCCTTAGCCAAATTGTGTGTTTGTTGGATGGCTGCAGAATATGATTGATGGTCTTGGCATTACTGGATATGAGGGTATATTTTTGAGAGTTTGTGAAATAACACTGTCCATTCTTAGGACACATCGTGAGACTCTCATGAGTGTCCTGGAGACGTTTATTCATGATCCTCTTGTGGAATGGACAAAATCTCAGAAATCTAGTGGAGAAGTTCAGAATCCACATGCACAGGTATCTTTCAGATGGGGCATGAAAGTATATATTTCAACCTCTCTTTGCACACAATTTTTGCTAACATGCCAATTGGGCAATCTTGCAGCGGGCGATAGCAAATATCGAGGCCAGGCTTCAAGGGGTGGTGGTTGGTGTTGGAGCAGCTCCGTCTTTACCTCTCTCCGTCGAAGGGCAGGTTCACCGTCTAATTGCAGAAGCAGTCTCTCATGACAACTTAGCAAAGATGTATATATGGTGGATGCCTTGGTTTTGAGTTTCACTTTTGCTCCTCTTGAATGAATGCACTTTGTTATTTTGTTGACATCCATTTGAATCTTGCGAAGGTGGGTGCTGGTTTTAAATCTACTTGCATTTTCCATTACCTGCATGTTACAGTCCACGTCCCGTTAAGATTAGAACACGTTGCAAACAATCATATGCATGCTGCAAGGTTATTCGCATCCTTCTAACTTCAAATTTCTTTTGAGTAAGTTTTAATTTGTTTAGAAGGTTAGCAATTATTATGGCCCCTGTCGCTGCATGTATTTAAATTTTATGGCCCTTCAACATTCTGTCAATTGTGTTCTGCATATCTTACTGTATGGCACTCGAGATACAAGGAGATTACTATTAAAAAAGTAGGATTGTTACAACTATGGACCAAGTCCGAGGGCAATCTATCAGAAAGAAAAAGGCTGAGAAGAATTACAATTTAGAAGTAAGATTGGGATGAGACTGCAGTTCAGCTTGGAAGACATATTAGCATTCAATGGATGGAGCGTGCATAAACACAATTTTGTTGTTTTATGTGCATATCCACAGATAAAGTTGTATTTAATTTGGTTTAGGAGAGCTGATTTTAGGGCATGTTGCCACCTAAGAAGCAGTAGTTATTCACTTCCAAGTGCCCGACTTTAAAAGAGGAAACGCAGAAACTTATGGAATATGTATGAGAGCTATCGTAATGTACTTTGTAAATATATTGTTCACATTTCTTATGGTAGCCATTCAAGGTACCTGCAAGATCCTTTGTTGATTAAGAGGAAGGTTATACAATTTTGTATACTTAATGTGGTTCCCATTCGTCCAACTTTTGGCCTTTGGCATATTATTCCAGTCGAAAGTGGAGTAGTACTCTAAATAAAGTGCATTGGGTATACAATTCTAGAATGTATTCAAAGGTTTGGTTACCTATGTTCGATCGTTAAGGGTAAAATGCAGATATGTGAGACCTTTGCGTAATAGAGATTCAATCTGTACGAGGGGAAGGAAGCATTGTTTCGTTACACACATTGTCATTGGATGCGCAAAATTAGTTGCATGTAAGATGTCAGTTGTAGAGTGACATTCTTTCTATGCTTTAATAATTCTATGACGATAATTGTCAAGGTGATTTGGGGAGACCTTTATATTCAGTGAAGTTTTATGTGAGTCCAATGAAACACATACTTTAGTAATTACACATATTGTACCCTTAATTTGTAAAGAAAGGAATCATAAATATCATAGCAAACAAAACACGAGGTCTCATTACATACCAAATTCAAATTAACTAGATTGCAATGCCCGAGCATTATAAACAAATATGTTTTTAGTTATAAATATTCTAAATTTAGAATGTAATACTTAAAGATTGACTAACATCTTATTAACTTTCTCACAATAATTTTCGTCTCTTAACAAGCATCCATTAGCTTTGTCTAATCTATTAATCTATTGGTATATTAATTTATTTGTATCATTTGCATTTATATTAACCTTATCTAGTTTATTAAAAATATTACATTTCATATTATGTTCCAATTTCTATATTTATATTATATCAATTTACCTATTCCTTTTTTAGAAAAAAATCGCGATTTTATTAAGAGTAACAAAAGTACGTTTCATAGATGTTTGTGTGTTTCACATAAGTCCCATTTAAGGAGATCGAGTGTGTATATATCTTCCTCATAACATATATAAAAAAATATCCAACTAGATCGCTATCAAAATATATAGTTTAAATAAGTTTTTTGGAATAATATTAAAGTGTAATCAGAAAGATAATAATGAAATGTTTTTCCATCGGCTCTTGTATAATTCAAGCTCCTTCCATGAGGATTCCAACTTTCGAAAGATCATTAGCTACTGTGTTAATAGTCCTTTTACATATGTACACATATTTATCACAAATTATATCTCCATGTTAATTGAAAGGACTATGAAGATATTGTTAATGTTTAAGCCATTATTATAGATGTTTGTATTTCATTAGATAACAATAGCATAATCCAAGATCACTGAGAAATACACAATCACAAGAGACAACATTTATCCTGGGAAACCCTCTAGGGGAAGAAAACCCAACAAAACTTCCTTAATATAGATAGCCAATACAATGCCAAGAGATCTCTTAAACTTAATATAGAAAGTCCACTCCCAAATATGCGCCACTCTTTCTCTCTCCTTCTCTAGCAACAGATCTAAACTTGTCTCTTAAATGAGCAAGTGAGTTGTGTGTCTAAGTGAGGCGCTAGCCTCCTTATTTATACAAGTCTGGCATGTGTGAAGTGTCTCTTCACTGGCAGGGTTGACTTCTCAAACTGGGTGGGTAAACCCACCTTTATTATATTTTTGGGTCTCTTTAATATTTGCTGGGGCCGACTTCTTATTCTGCCTATTACAATTGTCTTTTGACCAATCCTCAAAAAGGGATTTGGTCCTATTACAATAACCGACATGATCAATCCACAATGGGGATTGATCCAATGAATAATATATCAAATAATAATAAGAATACTCTTTGCAGTTACATTATTTCAACACTCCCTCTTAACAAGAAGGGTATTCTTCAGCAATATCATGCGAGAGAGAGAGGACAACATCATCAACAACATCAAGTGGGTGAGAGGACAACATCATCAATATCATCTTGGAACACTGACTGATGTATCTATAAATCATCAGAAGTTTTCTTCATCGGCAGAATCGTCATTCTCAAAGGAATGCCAACATCATCTGCATCAATATGTATTAGTATAAAAACTGATACATCATCATCATCACAACACAAGGCTGGCTCATCATAATACAAGACTGGCTTTACGTCACAGCTGTCAAGCTGGAAGCTCAGTACTTGTCTCATGTCAATGTCTTGCTTTAAGTCACAACACTTAGACTGGAAGCAAGGTACTCGTCTTGCTTTACGTCACAACCATTCGGTCGGAAGCATGATACTAGACTGGCTTTACGTCACAACTATCCAGCTGGAAGCTCAGTGCTAGTCTCATCATATCATTTTGCTTTATGTCTTACAACTGGGTTAGAAGCAAGGATCATCTCATCTTGCTTTACGTCTGACAACTGGGTCAGAAGCAAGGAACATCTCATCTTGCTTTACGTCTGACAACTGGGTCAGAAGCAAGGAACACATCATCTTGCTTTACGTCTGACAACTAGGTCAGAAGCAAGGTACACGTCCTGCTTTACGTCACAACCACAAGGTCAGAAGCAGGGAATATCTTATCACAACAATTACTCCCCCTTTCGAGGAAGGTCCTTTCGGACTAGGCTAAGCTTATCTTGGAAGTACTCAAACTTCACACGAGATAGGGGCTTCACGTTAGCAACCTGTTCATCCGTGCTAATGTACTGGAGCTTTAAGGCTTCTCTCTGTACCATGTCACGGATGTAATGATAACGGATCTCTATGTGCTTCGACCTGTCGTGGAATACATGATTCTTTGTCATTTTTGTGCAGCTCTGGTTGTCACATAGAATCAAGGTTGCTCTCATCTCTAAGTCAAATAGGTCGGTCAGCAACTTTTGAAGCCATATAGCTTCGCAACTGGCAGAACATGCAACAATGTATTCTACTTCCGCCGTGTTGAGAGCAATACTAGATTGCTTCCTACTTTGCCACGAGATCACAGCTGATCTCAAACTGAAACAACATCTTGAAGTGCTTTTCCTGTCAGAAACACTTCCTACCCAATTTGCATCAGTATATCCACTCAATGTGAAATCATGATCTCCATCATAGTTGAGACCATAATCTATTGTACCTTTAAGGTACTTCATCAGATGTTTTGCAGCCACTAGGTGAACACGTCTGGGTTCTACCAAAAACTTACTCAAGGTGTTCACGGCAAAACAAATGTCTGGTCTGGTGTTCGTCATGTACATCAACGATCCAATAATTTGTCTGTATAGTGTGACATCAATCAATTCTGACGAAGTATCGACCAACAGCTTCAGCTTCGCTTCCATGGGTGTATTCATGAGTTTGCATTTCAACATGTCGAATCTCTTCAAGATTTCGATCGTGTATTTCCCTTGGTTAAGGAAGATTCTCTCAAGACTCTGCCATACCTCAAGACCTAAGAAATAATGCATTAAGGTCTTTCGTTTCAAATTTCGAGGCAAGTCTCTTTTTACATTCAATGATGAGCTTTTCTTCTCCACTTAAGAATAAGTCATCCACATATAGCAGTAAGATTATTGGCTCATTGTTCATGATTTTGAAGTAGAGATTAGAGTCTGCTTTACTCTTGGTAAAACCTAAGCTCGTCAAGAAACTGTCTATATGGCCATACCAAGCTCTAGGAGTTTGCTTCAATCTGTATAAGACTTTCTTCAATCTGCAGACATGAGACTTCTTGTCTTCAACCTCAAATCCTTGAGGTTGCTCTACATACACTTCCTCTTCGATAAAACCGTTTAGGAAATGTCTTCATGTTCATCTGGTGCAACTTCCACTTCATCTTAGCTGCAAGAGCTATGATGGTTCTGATCGAAGTGTATCTGGCCACATGAGCGAATGTCTCTTCATAGTCAATGCCTTCCTTTTGGGAAAAGCCACGAGTAACAAATCTTGCTTTATACTTCTCAATATTTCCATCAACAACATGTTTTATTTTGAAGAGCCATCTGGAGGATACCACATCTTTATTCTTTAGTCTATGAACTATTTCCCATACTTCGTTCTTCATTATGGATTGGTATTCTTTTGTCATGGCATCTGCCATTCTTTCCTCTGAATGGCTTCTTCAAAATAGGTAGGCTCCTCTTCTAGGAGATCACACATCAAAGCCGTATAACTGGAGAATGACTTTGGTCTTTTCACCCGTCTCGTAGTTCCTTGGGGAACACTGTACTTCTCTTCATCTTGAATAAGCTCTCTAGCCCAAGCTGGCTTTCTTTTATGGAGGATCGTCATCTGAGGAGGTTCTTGCACTTTTACTATATCACGGTCTTCTAGAAGTTCCTCATAAGGGGAAGTTACGACTTCCCTCACTGGTTCTGCAGCTCTGGGAACCTCCCTCATTGCAGTATTGGGGATTACGGGTTCCTCTTCATATACCTCTTCAAGCTGGCATAGTTTAGATTTTTTGAGCGCTGCATCTTCATCAAAGGTCACATCCCTGCTGATCTCAATGTGATGTTGACCTGGTATATAGATTCTGAAGGCCTTGGAGACCTCACAGTATCCCACAAATATTCTCTTCTTTCCTGAAGGGTCTAGCTTGTTTCTCTTATCTTTAGGTATATGAACAAACACTGGACAACCAAATATTTTGAGATGGCTTACCTCTGGCTTCTTTCCGGTGAACATCTCTTCCGGTGTTTTGAGCCCAAGTGCACTATGGGATAATCGGTTCTGCACATAAACAATTGCCATTGCTGCTTCTGCCCATAAGCACATAGGAAGATCTTGATCATGGATCATAGTCTTCACAGCTTTCAGTATGGTTTTGTTCTTTCGTTTAATTACACTGTTTTGTTGGGGGGATTATAGGGAGCAGTGAGTTCCCTCTTGATCCCAACATCTTTGCAGAAGTTCACAAATTCTTTTGAGGTATATTCTCCTCCATTATCTGACCTGAGTATTTTAATCTTCTTTTCAGAAAGGTTCTCTATCAAGGTTTTGAATTCCTTGAACTTGTTGAACACTTCATCTTTAGTTTTCAAGAAATATATCCAGGTTTTACGAGAGTAATCATCAATGAATGATACATAATATACATACCTGTTAATGGAGGATGATGGCATTGGGCCACATACATCTGAATGGATGAGTTATATGACTCCTTCTGTCTTGCTGTCCCTCTTCGAAAACGAGTTTTTGATGTTCTTACCTTGTGCACATCCATTGCATACGCCTTTATGGTCACCTTTGAGTTTTGGTAAACTTGTGACCGCTTTGCATATGTATGGAAGCGCCTTGTAGTTAATGTGGGCTAATCTTCTATGCCAAAGTTCACATGAGTTTTCAATGGCGTGGGTCATAGCAGCCTCTGAGTGACCCTTTAATTTATACAAGCCATTTTCTTCATTACCAATGATGATTGCTTCATTTAAGGTTTCTCTTTTAGCCCACATAAGAACTTCTCCATCTATACAGACAACTTTGAAGCCTTTCTTTTCTAAAACTGAAATGGAGAGTATGTTCTTCTTCAAGCCTGATACATATAGTACATCCTTCATTTTTAGTGAATTCCCTGAATTCAGTTTATGGTTTGATTCTCCCACTCCCTTGATGGGATATTGGTAATCATTTCCAAGTGTCACTTTATGAGAAAACTTCTTTTCTGAGATACAAGAGAGAATGTTTCTTTGTCATGTCATGTGCTTGGATGTACCGCTATCAATGAGCCAAGTGTCCTCTCCAGGTGTTACAGATCCTAAGAGGGCCGAGATCAAGACATGGTCTTTGATCTGCTCTTTTATCATCTTTGCGGGTGGCTCTTCATCTTCGACTACATGGGCATGGAGCCTCTTATGTTTTCTCTTGTATTCTTCTCGTCTGTCTGGACAAAACTTTGCAATGTGTCCCATCTTGTCACAATGATAGCATTGTACATATGAGTAGTCTCTTTCCTTTTGTTGTCCTCTCTTCTAAAATCTCCTTGAATGAGATTCTTTATGATTGAATTTGTTTGACTGTTGAGGCTCTTTATGAGTCTCCTTTTGGAAGTAGGGTTTCTTCCTTTCTCCTTTGGTGTGAGTAGCTAGGGCTTGATCATCATCCCTTGCTAGTAACGCTTCCCGATTCGCTATTCTTGTTTCTTCTTGGATGCATTCTTCCCATAGACTATCAAACTTCAGTTTCTCCTTTCTGGCACATATCGTTTGGATGAAAGCATCCCAAGGTCTTGTGAGACCATTTAGGGCCGTCATTATGAGTTCGTCTTCGTCTATGGTATCTCCAATAGCTTCTAGCTGTTCTTTGAATTCTGAGATTCTGGAGAAGTATTCCTGAATCATTTCTCCTTTCTGCATTCTTGTATTCTTCAGTTGAGTTCTAAGATTCATCTTCTAGTTTATGTTCTTTCCTTCATATAGTCTGGTTAAGGCATCAAACATTTCTTTCGGAGTCTTCTTGGATGACACATAAGGAATCAGGTGGTCTTTGATTGAATCTGCAATGATTCTTTTGGCCCTTATTGTGTCCTTTTGATGCTTTGCCTTTTATGCAGTACCGTCGGGTTCCAATACTTCTTCTTTGACGAATATTGCTAGGTCATTCTCTTCAAGAATGAGGCCAATCCTATACTTCCAGGCACATAAGTTTTCCACTCCTTCCAACTTGTCAACAAGCTTAACGCTTGCAAACATCATTACCTGGAGTTAGGAAAATGACCGAAAAATTAAAGTGTTCAAAATAAAAAACTGAACTTACTAGGAGGTGCGCTTGGCTGAGGCGAGTAGCCTGGTGTGTTTGGATCTGAGAAAATCCAACTTTTGTTTCTTCAAATTTGATCTGCGGATTTCTGGACTGGTGCTTCCGGTACCTCGGGTACTTCTAGTACTTCTGGTACACTGGTTTTCTGGTACTTTGTGAAACTAGGGTTTCACTTTATGGGAGATCCAACAAGGTGCACTGATAGTGCCAAACTGATCCTTAGGGGAAGACACTTTTCTAGATGGTTTTGGGGCCGAAAAGCTTCACCATAAAAAAGCCCTAATTTTCATGTACGGTAACAGTGATGTTTTTTTTTCACTCGTGAAAGATGCTTCCTTCAGTTTGGCTCTGATACTATGTTAATGTTTGAGCCATTATTATAGATGTTTGCATTTCATTAGATAACAATAGCATAATCCAAGATCACTGAGAAATACACAATCACAAGAGACAACATTTATCCTGGGAAACCCTCTAGGGGAAGAAAACCCAACAAAACTTCCTTAATATATATAGCCAATACAATGCCAAGAGATCTCTTAAACTTAATACAAAAAGTCCTCTCCCAGATATGCGCCACTCTCTCTCTCCTTCTTCTCCAACAACAAATCTAAACTTGTCTCTTAAATGAGCAAGTGAGTTGTGTGTCTAAGTGAGGCGCTACCCTCCTTATTTATACAAGTCTGGCACGTGTGAAGTGTCTCTTCAGTGGTATGGCCGACTTCTTAAACTGGGTGGGTAAACCCACCTTTATTATATTTCCGGGTCTCTTTAATATCTGTTGGGGCCGACTTCTTATTCTGCCTATTACAATTGTTTTTTGACCAATCGGCAAAAGGAGATTTGGTCCTATTATAATAACCAACATGATCAATCCACAATGGGGATTGATCCAATGAATAATAATAAGAATACTCTTTACAGTTACTTTATTTCAACAGATATTCGATGGAATGTTTTTCCACCAGCTCTTGTATAATCCAAGCTCCTTACACCAGGATTCCAATTTTTGAAAGACCATTAGCGACTGTGTTCCTTTCTCAATAGACATGGTCAAATGATTGTGAATTAAAAGTTCTTTGAGCTGGTTGAATCTCCTCATAAATAGGTTGTAGATTAATTTTTTTCAAAGAATGTCTCATTGCGTCAAAAGACGCTTTCTATAACCTAGTATGATGGGGATGTGTAATTCTTTCCGTGCTCAACATGGAGTTGACTACAATGAAGTATGAGGATTTGTATTTCCTTTCGTGCTCAACATGGGGTTCACACGTGCCATGTATAAAGATATTTTAATATCCATCTGAAGTAAAATAATTTTATATCAACTTTATATATATAGAAAGAAATTGAAAGTAAAAAAATCTTCTTTGACGAATAAGTGCTTACTACGTCATATGAGGGAGATGTTTAATTCCTTCAATGCTTAATATGGAGTTAACACATGTCATTTAAATAAAATATTTCAATATCAACTATATATATATATAACGATTGAAAGTAAAAAACCCTTATGGTTAAAACAAATGGTGTGTTGAGTACGCATAGACACACACACACACACACACACACACACATATCTTAAGAACCAACATAGATCCATCTTAACTTCGGATCTATCATGTGTTGAGAGACATCAAATTTCTTGAGATGCAATTTTTTTTTAAGAGTACAAAACTTGATAAAATATTTGCATCTTGAAGGATTTGATGCCTCTTGGTGCATGATAGATCCAGATTTAAGATGGATCTACACTAGGTCATCCAATTTACCACAACAAGAGAATTGCTAGAGATTTGTAATTTTTGGACACTTTTTTAGTTGACAATATTAGCAATAGTTTTAAAGCCATTAGCGTAGCTTTATTGTTTGTACTCACCTAAAATAGAGTTAAAATATATAACATGATGATCATATAGATGTATGACTTGGTCAACCCCACAAACAAGGAGATCCACTTGGAAAGTCCCATTGAAATAATCCCAGCAACACTTTTATCAACTTACTCAAATATTTCTCTTTGGGATTTGTCCTTTGTAACTTATGGAAAACCTGTTTGATTACTGCGAGGGGGGGGGGGGGGGG
>ML802133.1:249469-276085 GCA_009831015.1 Picea engelmannii | reverse complement strand
TCCACCAGAGAAATTGCCAGGTCCTTCCTTTATTATTATCCAACAAATGAAGGGATACAACCTACATCAAAAACCCGTTGTAACTTCCTCTTCTTTCTTTCACAGTCTCCTCTCTCAGAATACAATATTCACCCTCATACATAGCCGCAATACATTTCCCTCATAAAAGAGGGTTGCCTTCTAGGGAAAAAACCCTAACATAATCTCTACCGTTAGATCTACAACCTTATAATGAACGGTCCAGATTTACAATGAAATTACAATATACTTTTATAAGGCAATTTTTTCTTCGGGGGCTTCGCCTCCGAACCCTCGCTGGGGCCCCGCTTGCCCCCAGACCCCCCAGCCGGGGTGATGGACCCCCCAGACCCCGTAGAGGGGGTACCCCCCCTCTGCACTCCCCCGCGTGGAAGAGTATACATACTTCTGGGGTGTAAATACTTCATGGGGTATAAACACGGCTTAAAGCAAGGACCTTTGAATCAGGAAGATAATCAGGCTCCACAACCAACAGGCCTCATCTCGGAATGAGTCCATCCTCCAAATCTCTACCAAGATCCACACGGTCTCCATCAACTGCACATGATGATGCCAGAATGAGGTACTGCAAGATCTTTGTAAGGCACCCTCAAGCGCTGTGCTAAATGGAAAGTTAGAATAACTTTCCCCTGCAATGGTCCACTCTCCCCTGTCGGTCAATGAACTACTCAATCCTGCAATCCCTGGGTCCCATGCTAACCTCTGTCGACGATCCTCCTGTTGAAACTGCACTATTCTGTCCATGACTATCTGTCCCCTGCATACATACATGATCCTCCTCGCTAGGATCCTCAAGCTGAAATACCTGTGACCACCGAACCTCCTGCCCAGAAACTGTATCGTCATAGACACCTCTGTAGAAGAAGTACCTGTCCAAACGTCTCCATGCCCTATCATGATGATCAAGAGGAAGAAAAGGTCTCGCCCCATAGGACAAGTACCTGTCATCCCACTCCAAACCAGCCCAAGGTGGGGTGTGTGGCTCTCTGGTGCCACCTGGGTCGTCATGTAGTGAAACATCCTGCTAACCAAGTGAACTCCCGGATCCCATGGAAAACTTCCGATGTTTCAACTCCTTTCTTTTCCACTTGTTCTGCTCTAGTATTCCATGTGATCTGTCATCTTCATTGACATATGGACATCATCTATTGGACCCTGGAAAAATGCACTTTGTCTTACCCAACCATACTATCTCCTTCCATTGCAAGTCATAAGGGATATCCTATTCTATCATTTCTTTGATCAAGATCTCCAGGTCAATGTAGGAAGCATATGTCATGAATGGTAGTCCAATTTTGACTACTTTGAACTGATTCAGAATCTCAAAGTCTATAATCAGATGCTCAACTAATGTATCTCCTTTCATATTTTCCTCCAGGGTTTCGAACTTGGAGTGATCGATTTTGCACTGAGTGAGGTGAGCATTGTATTCTTCCTAATCATACATTTTCCCCTTGCCATCCAAAAATGATGGGAAGCCTTTGATAAACAATTCTTCAAACAAATCTTTGAAATCTTTCACACTTTGCTCCATCTGTGTTGTCTTGGTTTGGAATGATTTCAACAGGTTATGTTTAACAATAACCCTCCTGACCCAGATAATCAATGTAGTTTTGTCTTTAACTGCAATAGTCTAAAGTTCTGCAGTAGGAATGGAGTTGAGTAGATTTATGGAGTTTTGGGTCCATTCTGATGGTTTATTTGCTAAAGTATAATTCATAACAATGCACCTGCTTCTGGATGTGATGGCTATGTTGTCTTTATCATTGATGAAATTTAAATACACTTTGAACTTGGAAACTTTGACATCTATAGAGTCTCAGATGATATGCTTGGCTCCCTGAAACATGCCTTTTCCTCTTAATCTCATATTCGACTTATCTATCCTTTCCTGCAAGACTTCATTCTCTTTTTGAAATTGTGCCATTCTTTCATCCTTTGCTTGCATCTCCTATTTCAATTTCTCTGTGCTCCCTTTTAGCCCTTTGATTTATCCTTCTTTCAAGCTAACTTGTGACATATCCTGGACATGTCCTTCATTGTTTGGCCCAACTTCTACAACATGAGGTACAACTACAACCCTTTTTAGCAATTCTATCTTCTCTTTTGACCAATTCACCTTTTCTCGTTCTAGCTGCAACGCCTTAGCCTTGTAGTCTAATGCCTCTTGACAAAGTGTTTCATTTTCTTGTTCTAGAGCAATCAATTATGCTGTTTGTGGATGATTAGTAGCATACATTTTCAATTTCTTCTTCAAAATTTGAATTAATTTATCCTTCTCATCCAGTGAGGATTTTGTCCCTTGGGGGCCTTTAGATTCTAGTCTATTGACTCGAGTCTTCCAAGCTATGGTAGATTCTTTTTATTTCCTCAACTGCCCTTCCAATTTCATTCCATAATATGACATCTTTGAATTATTCAATCTTAAAATCAGGTAATCATAATACAACATATCACTGGTATTCTTATGGAATTTGACCTTGTATGGAGCAATGATGTTGTCATAACTTATCTTTACATCAGAGACTTTGTCTTCATATGCAACTGCAATGTTAAAGGTCCTCTTCTCAACATCCCTTACTGTGAACATAGAAGATTTATGCTGAGAAATATTTTCCACTTCAGGGACTAAATCCCTCATCTCACCCAGAGCTCTGTTTCCCTTCTCAGCATACTTTTTTGCCAAATCTTCTTTAGATTGATAAGCTGCCTTAGATGTTTTATCAAATATGTGTTTCTTATTGCTAAAGGTTCTTGAGATGCCTTCACTTTGGATTTTTCTTTCTCTTTCAAACTCTACAGTGCTAGTACCATTTTCCACCATATCTAGATTTTCTTGTTCTCTAGGCTCTTCCTCTTCTAAATTCACTATATGTGGGGACCGTGTAATATTCATATTCTTAGGAGCAGTCTGCTGATCACTGGTTCCCATGGGCTCTAAACTACTTCTCTTTATATAAACACTTATCTTAGGAACTTTGACTATCAGTTTATGAGAAGCTTGTTGTGTTTGACTTTGTTGCAGGGTTGCTTCCACTTACTATGTTTGAGTTGGTTGAAAGATTTTTCCCATATCAACACATACTTCTAGATTTTCCAGCTTATCAAAACCATCAACCTGTTCATGCTCATAAGGGGCCTATTTGTTCATCAATATTCTCTTGGATATGATTTGGTGTGGATCATATCTTCTTCCCTGTAGCTATGAAAAACCAAACTCTTTGATCTTTGCTTGAATTTGAGATAAGCATGATCTAGTTTTGACAATGAAGGGGCCAGTGATAAAAGGGAATTTGAGGTTAGATGATTTTCACAAATTCAGGAAATGCTCTATCTCATATATAATTCTCCATCTGGTGAATTCAAGGGAAAATATTCTGGGGGTCAGAAAAATAAGCAATAGACAGGGGGGTTCATGACAACCATAAACCCAGATTACTGTTGAGTGCATGAATAATACCCAATCCCCCACTATGTTCTTTGGATTTGAATGTAGATAGCTCCTCATGTCATCCAAAAATCTAGGTTGACTGGTGGTGAAAATCAAATTGTAAACTTTGGACATGACTTTGTTTATAAAGATAAGCAATGTAATCCTTTTACATTCAGTTGATGCAAAGGCTGCTTTAGGAAATTCTCTCTTATTGGTTTCCAGGAAAATCTTCAGCAGATAGGTGTAGTATATGAAATTCCTTAAAGAATGAAAATTCACTAGCTATTTATGGATATTATCAGCTATGAATTGATCAAAACTGATGCAGATTGACAAACTAGACTCTGACTTAAAAAATGTCAAAACTAAACCGAGCATGACTTTGACCACATGTTTTTCATTGTCTAGACCTAAAACATGACTTAAAAGGGAACAAACCCATTGTATTTCACTAACCATTATATTTACATTCATTGGAAAAGAAATAATCTTTGAAAAATGTTCCGGTTTGACAATTGTCTGTAAAAACAGATCTTAGACTTCTGATGGACATTATCTATATACCCTAATTAGATTTTCTTCATTGAAAGGTTCAGACATTGTGGATATAGACTCTAGTATACCGAGGGAATCTCGAATTGACAGACTTTCTACCCTACACATGACCTCAGATCTTTGTTTATTCACGACAAATATTTCTTCATGTGAATACTGTTCGATGCACCAACTTATGAATTCAGGAAAAGGGAAAGCGATTTCGACAATATAAGGGACACCTTCCTACATTATCGGATAGGCTTCTTCTAGACATAGAGATGGGAGAAATGGTGATTTCGATATCAAAAATGTTTGAATCTGGGTCAATTAGGGATTCTTCATTCGCCACAGGATATTGCTCTTTTACTAAGGTTATGATAGGATCCATGGTTGTGATGAAAAATACATGGAAACGAGCGGAAATGGTGTACTATTGAGTTGCAGTTGAATGAATGTAGTCTCGCCAAGTTTCAAATGGTCTAGTTGTTCGAAATAATAATAAAATACATAACCAAAATTCCCTTTTATACTTTTCCAAATTTTGGGGGCATAAGGAAGTGGTTTAAGGAAACCCTCTTTTCACCCTGAAATGCACCTGGTGGCGCCACATAGCCTCAAACGAAAACCATGGTTTAAGTTTTGACCCGCTCTCCAAAATTAACCTCCGCGTA
Source organism: Picea engelmannii (assembly GCA_009831015.1). Classification (NCBI taxonomy): domain Eukaryota; kingdom Viridiplantae; phylum Streptophyta; class Pinopsida; order Pinales; family Pinaceae; genus Picea; species Picea engelmannii. The sequence continues at coordinate 271,405 of ML802133.1, read as the reverse complement.
GTTTCTCCCCTTGAAATCATCCTCGACCGTCGATCTGGAGAGTTCATGATCTGTGACATATTGGGCCCCATTCACTTAGCGCTCCTTCCATTTTTAGCCTTTCCCTGCCAGATTTAGCCCCCTCCTTGGTTTATCAGGCTTCCAAACCAATTTAGCGTCTTGATAGATCCTGCAATCTTGATTTCACATAAAAAATTTAATGGTGACTAACAAATATGAATATTTCCTTTCTCTCAAGATAAGGACAAGATATGGATGTTGATCCATTACATAATACACCATGGAAGTAGTCTCAGAAGGCCACATTTCCAATGGCATGCTATGATAAACACTATAAAACCTCTTGTTGAAGACAACCAAAACTTATTCCTCCCCGCTCCTCAAAGGATTAAAATCAACCAAGTATTGATCAAGGGACTTGTTCTCACCCCAATAATTTAAAAAGGCATTGCATAGCTCGATCCAAGAACCAATAGAATCAACTCCCAAACCTTTAAACCACACAACAACATCTCTAAACAAGGATTTGGAGAACAAACTCATGGCAACATCTTCATGTACTATCTCAAACCGATCAACAAAGTTCTCAAAGGATCCCAAATGCCTCTTAGCTGTAACATGATCCTCTCCAGAAAAACGAGGAAGATACTTGAAGAAGTCAAGAGGGTAAGGATGAATATAAGATGACAAACTTAAAGGTTTAAACATCTTGTCTCTGATTCTAGTTTGAAAATATGTGGGCTGAAAATGAGGCTTAACAAATTGATGGCAAGGTTCAACAATGATACAAAAGGTGATAAGATTTGATAAGGAGATAAATCAGATTTACCATTCTCAAGGTTACATGGCTAAGCATCTTCAGGAAGGATTGAGATATAAACCTCATTCTTCTCATTAGGCTGTGTTAGCACATATTCTTGCAGGGGGTGTTTTCCCCGTTGGATTTGTCCCTTCGGTGGAAAAAGGCAAAGAAAAGGGTTAAAAAACCCACTTTATGACGCTTATCCAAAGTTTTTATGCCTGGGCGCATTGTGATAAGATGAGAGCGAGGCTGGGTGGCTGAGATCCGCACACTCCAGATCGACGGTCGATGGCTATATCGGGGCCTCAACATGCGCAACCGTTAAAAAGGTAGAGTTGGTCGGGGAAACTACCGCAGTTTGTGGAGGGACTACGTGTCAGCCAGAGACACACATCGGATGAAAAAGTGGGAAGTTTCAAACCACTTTTCGTCGCCCCCAATCCTATCCCAGGCTGACAAGTGGCTTCCCCATAGCCGTTTTTCCAACACCTGTCCCCCACTCCTTCTCTCTCCTCTATCCGTCACATCTCCCGCTCCCCTATCACTTTCACTCCACCTCATCTCCCATTGTGTTGCCCCCACAACTTCTTCCCAGCCTCCTTGTTTCCTCCACATGGCCATCGCACAACCCAATAGCGTGCCCATCACTCCATCACCCTGCCAGACCCTCATCCACGTACGCTGCCTAGCCATCCCTGCAAGCATCCAACTCAGCTCCAGGTGGCAGGATGCAGAGGCCACCACATCTCCTGGGTGCGGTCTTAACTTGGGCCTTCTATGATCCTGATGAAGCAGTTATTGAGGTAGGTGGTGGTGGTTTAACATCATTTTCACCATGAATGGAAAGCCCAGAAAAGGATTGTCATCCAGTCAGCTCATCTGCAGGTCCGTTCTGAAATGCTTGTGTCTAACAGGAGACTGCATGCACAGTATGTCAGGAAGCATGCAGACGTAATGCCTTCAATGCATTAACTCGAGCACGCCTTTCTTACAGAAACAAAATTTTTGAGAATAAGTATGGATTTTTGTCATTTTTGTAAGGGTATTTTGGTTGAGCAGAGCTCCCATTTTTGTAATATGTTTTAACACCAGAGCTGTGCCTAGTTATGTATTTTGATTTGAGACTTTCAGATTAATAGAAGTAAGCTTCCTCTTTCCATCTCTTTGTAAACACTATGTTAAAACACTCGGAATTGGAGGATCTAGTTGAGGGTCGTAATGTTGTAGGATTATATAGGTTTGATCACTGCAATGTTTTCACTGGTTTTAATCAGTTTTATGTGTTGCCTTATTCCCCCTTACACTGAATGTCTTGGAATTGGAGGATCCATTCGAGTTGTTGTAGTTTCTCAGTGATGGAGGTTTGATCATCGTGCAGTTGGAACTGTGTCTTTTATAGACACATTTTAGTGTCTGAAACCTGGGCTAGAAATCATCACGAGCTTGATTTTATCTTCTTCAAGGTGCTGGAAGGCCCGATGCCCATAGCAGCCTTGTTCTCATTTTCTCACCAAGTCTTCCCTCTGCTCGCATTTAAACTCATTTCCTGACTGAAGTTAGTTATGGCCCTCACATCCCTGTGCATTTCTGGCCTAGTTTTCTGAGCTAAAGTGATATTCTTTTGGGTCTGTGACCATTCAACCACCCTTAAATTACTCATTGTGACATATAAACTGATGGGTATCAATCTCATCCCTGTTGCAATCCAGGGATGAATTTTGGTGCTAACATTTATGGCACCGTTGCCAGGGACGAATTGAAGATTTTCCCTGGGAAGAATGACAAAGCTTACTGGTTCTGAAGGTGCATCAGAACCCAGTACATCAAGATTGCAACTGTGCTCTTGGCGACTCCATTGTCTCAACTTCACTATTTCAGTGTGGATTCTTCTGGCTACATCTGGTATCCCTTGGGAGAACACAACTATTAGATCTAGTCTTTGATAGTGAACAAATATCAGACATACTCATTATGCACATCATTCACCTGGGGACTCCATGGTTGAATAATCGATTGGCGACTCCACTGGTTCGAAATGGAAAGAATCCTGGCTCAGAGGTTTTCTCCATTTGATTTTTCTGTTGTTCCTGATTTTCCCAATGTTGTTCCTGCTCCAAATGAATGGAATGATTATTTTCCTATATTTAGGGGGCATGTAGAGGACAACCTCTCTTAACATCTCCATGAATTTCATGAACTCATGCATCAATGGGGAATACATCATGAGGATGCATTATTGAAAATGTTCATGTACTCGTTAGCAGGGGATGCGCGTGAGTGGTACCATTATTTACCCCATGCTAGCATTTCTTCACTGGGAGGATTTCATGTAGCCTTCAACAGGCACTGTCAAAGGTATTATTCCTATGATTTTTTCTGTTATAATTGTTGTGAGGGATATGAAGGCCACGATCAAGATTTGGATGATTATGATAGAGCCCATGAGGATGAAGACGAGGAGGGAGATGACACTCTGATTGAACTGATGGAGTTGGTAAAGTCTCTTTCTACAGAGTTAGAGGAATTGAAGGTAGAACATGAGTGCTTCCTTTGTGAATAAAATGCAGAGGATTTTCCAGCCCTTGAAGTGGATGTTCTTGGAAGCTCTACTGAGGATGATTTTGAAGATCTCATGATTGTAGAGGTCCTGCATCCTGCTCCTATTGTGCATGTTGTCTCATGCTTTGACGATTATTTAGATGAAGAGTAGCAGAGTCCTACATCAAAGTTTACTGATTAGAGGAGAAGCCAACATGTGTATGACAACTATGAATCAGATTCTGAGCTGGATATGCAGGATATCCAAGAACACATGGTAGAGCCTTATCCTCTTTTTCATGAAGAAGATTATCATGAGGAAATCAACCATCCCGGGCCTTCAAAAATCTCTGAGCACTAGATTGAAGAACATAACTTTCCCACCGGTCCTGTTTATGATGATTATGAATCTGACCCTTGGGAAAGCCATGAAGATGAACCATAAGAGCAACAGAAGGGGCAGTTTATCTCCTGTTCAGAGCCTATAATGAAGCAACCATCACCTGAGACCAATCAGCCTACATCATCTCCTCTTCCACCTATGCTTATCAGTGATATTCAGCCACATGTGAGTAGCTACAGAGCATATTAGGTTGTTTGTTACAAGTTTTCCAAGATCTGCCATTCATTCTATGAGCTTGTCAGCGAGTACATGGAATGGCATTTCCTTCATGACCTCGAGCCACCCTATTTTATCTCAACTTCAGCCCTTGGAAGAAATCTGAAGGATGTGATCATTCTATTGTCACGGTTGCATCATATACTAGTGATCATCGACAGAGTGAAGCAAATTCCGTTCAGGAAGTTACTGGAATGGATATGGTGGAATTTTTTTTTCACCTAGCCCCATGTACAAAATAAATTAGTTTAGGACTGTACATAAATAAGCTCCTTGGAGCATGTGTGTTTCTTTGTTTTTTCTTTCAGCTTGTATCCTCGACTGTATGTTTTGATCTTGACTCCATAACCCAATAGAAGGCAACTAGAACTGCATAAGGAGATCTTAGAGCCTCGCAGGGAGGAATATATCCCCCATGGAGCCTAATGTTATCACATATTCTTCTAGGGGGGTGTTTTCCCCACCGGATTTGGCCCTTGGGTTGCAAAAGGAAAAGAATAGGGTTAAAAAACCCACTTTATGGCACTTATCCAAAAATTTTATGCCTAGGTGCATTGTGCTAAGATGCAAGTGAGATTGGGTGGCTGAGATCCGTGTGCTCTAGATCAACAATCGATGGCTATATCAGGGCCTCAACATGTGTGGCCATTAAAAAAGGTAGAGCAGGTCGGGGAAACTACCACGGTTTGTGGAGGCGCTACGTGTCTGCCAAAGACACGCATTGGGCGTAAAAGTGGGAAGTTTCAAACCATTTTTTGCGGCCCCCGATCCTATCCCAGGCCGACAGGTAGCCACCCCATCCTGTCCCCCAGTCCTTCTCTATCCTCTATCCATCACATCTTCTGCTCCCCTATCACTTTCGCTCCACCTCAGCTCTCACCGTGTCACCCCCACAACTTCTTCCCAGCCTCTGTGTTTCCTCCGCATGTCCATTGCACAACCCAATAGCCTGCCCATCACGCCATCACCCCGCCAGACCCTCATCCACATCCGCTACCTAGCCATCCCTGCAGGCATCCAACTTAGCTCCAAGTGGCAGGATGTAGAGGCCTCCATGTCTCCCGGGTGCAGTTTTGACTCGGGCCTTCTTTGATCCTTATGAAGTAGTTATTGAGGTAGGTGGTGGCGATTGAAAATCATTTCCACCATGAATGGAAATCCCAGAAAAGGACTGTCAGCCAGTCAAATCATCTGTAGGCCCGTTATGAAATGCTTTCGTTTGATAGGAGACTGCATGCATAGTCTCTCAGGAAGCATGCATATGTAATGCCTTCAATGCATTAAGTCGAGCACGCCTTTGCTGCAGAAACAATTTTTTTGAGAATAAGTATGGAGTTTTGTCATTTTTGTAATATGTTTTAACACCAAAGTTGTGCCTAGTTATGTATTTTGATTTGAGACTTTTGGATTAATAGAAGTTAGCTTCCTCTTTCCATCTCTTTGTAAACACTATGTTAAAACACTCATAATTGGAGGATCCAGTCGAGGGTCATAATGTTGTAGGATGATGTAGGTTTGATCACTGCAATGTTTTCATCAGTTTTAATCAGTTTTCTATGTTGCCTTATTCTCCCTTACACTGAATGGCTTGGAATTGGAGGATCCATTTGAGATGTTGTAGTTGCTCGATGATGGAGGTTTGATCATCATGCAGTTGGAACTGTGTCTTTTATAGACACATTTTAGTGTCTGAAACTTGGGCTAGAAATCATCATCGAGCCTGAGTTTATCTTCTTCAAGGTGCTGGAAGGCCCGATTCCCATAGCAACCTTGTTCTCATTTTCTCACCAAGTCTCCCCTCTGCTCGCCTTTAAACTCATTTCCTGATTGAAGTTAGTTATGGCCCTCACTTCCCTGTGCATTTCTGACCTATTTTTCTGAGTTAAAGCGATATTCTTTTGGGTCTGTGACCATTCGACCACCCTTAAATTACTCATTGTGACATATAAATTGATGGGTATTAGGCTCATCTTGCTACAATCCAGGGGTGACTTCTGGTGCTAACAGGCTGAAGTGAGGATACATGATCGAAATCTACAACACAAGTAGTATGAAAATTTTCTTATTCCAAGGATGGATATATAAAGGATGACTTATGATCATCTGAATAGACAAAGCAAAAGATAACCCTCTTTATACGTAAATGGAAAGAGATAAATGAGCTGATAAAGAAAAACAAGAGTTCATGGAGAAAACTCATAAACTGATACCTAGTTTTTCCCTTCTATATATTCTTCTTTTGATCAGTAGGATCCTTCCTCCAATGGACTCTTTGAATGTGGATTCATCAGGTAGATGATTACAGTCAATTTTTGTGTCACTCTCTTGTCTACCATCAAGACCCAGATCTATGTCGTTCTCCCAGGGAAGCTTGCTTCACTCTTCATATCACCAGAAATGACGCCATTTATGTTAGCACTGAAAGTCACACTTTGAATGCTAAAGTGTAATCTCAACACCCATAAATAGGTTTAAAGATAAGATGATTATTTCAAATGGATCAAAACTTAGTCAGAACAGTGAAATCACAAGAATTTCCAGAATAGATGTATCAACAAATGATGTATTGGCTAACTTAGATCAGGGTTTTGAAGAGTAAAATGGATAGATATAAGACTTAATGAGAAAATGAAAATGTCTACCACTTACATCATGAAATATTAGCAAACATCTGAGGAAATTCTTTTGACATAAGAACTTATTTAATCAAAAGATAAAACTCTGAAAAATCATAGCAATATTACAACAAATCCTCCATTGCAATACATATACCATAAATCAAATGAATATTTCAAATGACAGTAAATCATAGTAATATTGAGAAAAGATAATGGAAATAAACTGATTTCTATTAATAAAAAAGTCTCAAGTCTGATACACAAAATCCAGAGGATGGCTTTGTAATTCCAAAACTTGAAAAAAGTATGAGTCTCTTTACAATCCTTCCAACCTCCTCAATGATTTATAATGCCTCTTTTATATCCTAGGCTATCCATGAAAAATTTACAATTAGAATTCCCCCTCTTTCATAGGATTATAGACCTTGGAGATATGTGGCAACAATCAAAGAGACAAGAATCCAACAAATTGCTAATTTTCAGAAAATTGTTGGAAGTCATTAATAAATTGTTTCCAACTCACTACATGAGTTATTTAATGGAGCTAAAACTTAGGTGCAGGTTTCCCTTAGTATCTAATTTATCTCCGAGAAGTCATTTGAATCCTCCTTGACAGGTGGCAACAGTCAAACAAGGAAAATATCCAACAATTATGCAAAACAAAGAGTTTGTAGTGCCACTTGCAACGCACTGGTGTTTTAATTATATATCTCAAATGCCAAACTGGGCTAGGTTGAAATTTGATTAACAACAAGTTAATGACATTATCATTATCCTCCACAAAAATTTTCATAAAAACCCACATCACTTTTTTGGAGTTATGATAAAATATTTAGACGTGTCTTCTATAAGAAATGAGTTCGCAGCGCCTGTGATAGTTCGAAGCGGCAGGAGAAAACAAGTGGCCACAGTCCTTTCTCGACCTCCAAACAAGACAAAAAAGATCATGGAGTACTTGATGGATATGAGGTTGATGTTGTTATATTTATATTTTCACTTAGATGCCTGCAAGCTGCCTAACCTCCAACCCTCATCCAAGACAGTTTGCAGCGCCAATCACCAGTTCGCAACACCACAAAGAGAAACATCCACTCGGCCCTTTACAGACCTTAAAGCAAGGTGGAAAAGTTCATAGAGTACCTGGTAACCTGGAGTTGAATGTTGATACCTTCAAATTTTCATAGTGACACCTACAAGTGGTCTAACCGCCAACTATCCTCTGCAACCAGTTCGCAACAGAGTTTGCAACGCCAAACCACAAACTGATTTGACAACATGAACGGGAAAAATAACAACTAGAGATACTTCACACAACTTATGGAACTGAAATTTCAAGGTGATGATGGTGATTAGAAGGATGTTTCATGATGACTAAAACTCTACCAAGGACACAACCACAAGATCCAAAGAAAAATACTAAAATGACTTTTGAATCGCCCCATAACTCTATGAGATAACACTTTTGATGACTGCCATTATAGCTTCAAATTTCCTTTTAGTTTATTTTTATTTTCATGAATTCACTTCCGATTTCAATTTTTCTTTCTGTTTATGCAAATTCCTCCCATATTTTGATTTGACCACTGGTATTTCCCTGAGTTGATTTGACTCTTAGTCTTCCTTGAGGATTACCCTTTAAAATTTGTTGAAGGGGTTGGTCAATTCTGGTCACATACTGTATATTTTTTCTTACAATTCACAAGATGCATGGGTTTCTCTATTTGAATGAAAATTTATAAATTTCTCAGCTGTAGGTATGGATTGATATTTGTGGTGGAACACATGTGCCCACTAAGCATAAAAGGATAACCCATAAGTATAGGAAAGTGTCTATCCACTCTTTTCTTTGAGTTCCATCCACTTCACATTAATAAGATGCCAAATACTATGGTGGTTTTTGGGGAGACCTATGGGTTAAAATAATTTGCATAATATCTACTCAGTGAATCAAATATACTCTTGTATCACCCTGCTTCCTTCACACCCTATGTGCATATGCATATCAATATCTAAAATATAAAATGGTGAGCATGTTCTAAAATAAAAAAGATGTTGAAAGAACTATTAATAGTGTGGGGAGTACAAGTAAACCCATCAGGGCTATGGACACCTACTGGCAGCATGGCTATGATTGTATGGTACCAATGCAACTTCGTCGAGGATATGGATGCTCTTTGGAAGCAAAGCAATACCGAGAAAAAAGAGACGAGGAACACACTTATGCAGATGTTTGATCTTATTGAAAGTGAAAACCCATGGTCAAACCAAAACCAATTTGAAGTGTGCAACCAGTAAAATAATTTATCTCATTATTTGGGCTCTTTGAAAAGGGTGTGTTAGATTATAAGTACTAAAAATATTGGGTTATATATTTTATAATTTAGTGTCATTTTGGTACCCATGATTATTGCAAAATTGTCTGTAGTTTGTTGAACTCATCTTTAAAACTCAGATCTGAAGTATATGCCCTAGACTTATATTGACAAATATAATTGGTTCTTCCAGTGTGTCACCATTTGTTGTGGTCACAACAACCCCCATTTTTCTTTCACTTTTACAAGTGAAAGGCAAGGGGTCCCCTACTAAAATTTCAATCCTATTTCCTAATCCTCTATCGCTTGAGCCTAATGTTATATCTTTTCCTACTTTGAGGGAGTTGGAGGTTTTATATTGTTGGATGATTATTTTTTATCGGTGATAATTATTCCTTTCGATATGATGATTTCAATGATGTTTTTTGACCTATGATGTTTCGTTGAAATTTGTTTCAAACTGTTCATTGATTCTGAAGTGTTTGATGATACTATGTGGCTACATAGTCTAATGTTCTATTGCATGTCTTGGATGAGGTTGTGGATAATTATTTGCTGATTGAATAATTCAAATTATGCATCCTCTTGCTGACATGTTATGCTTCATGAATGTCAGTGTTTCATGTAAACCTGCACAAGAGACCTAGGTAAAACATACATAAACAAATCTTATCAAGAAAAGGATGAGAGATACACAATGAAGAATGAGAATCAATGTATATTATGATATGATCAATGAGTGAGTGATCTTCACTCATATAGGAAATGACATCCTATAATTAGGAATGCATGCATAATAGTGATGGTATAAAATTAGAAAGTCTAAAATAGAACTAGTCAGTTAACTCCCATTGATCTAGTGTTACTCCCACTGAACTAGTGTGCCAAAAATAGAAATTTCTCCAACAGCCCCCTTGAACATCACTATGGAGTAAAAAATGAGTCTTGACTACTAGGCCATATTAGGTTCTCATGTAAAATGAAACTAATGAACACTGAATAAAAATGAGGAAAGAGGGAAAACCACATGGGAACAAACCCCCCCTCAAAAGACAATGCATCAAAAGAAGAAAAGGCAGCTGCTAGGCAAATGCATTCTTCACTGCAAGACAATAATTCAAAGTTTGAAACTTCTACTCACTGAAAGTCTTCGTGAATATGTAGAAATATTTATGGATACGATGAAGTCCTTTGGCAACCTATCTATCCTTATACCTCTTGATCCTGTGGATCCATCTGCACCCAAAAATATTCCTTTCTGGTGGAAGTGGAACCAGTTGTGAAGTTTGATTCTTTAGGAGTGAGTCATACTCCTTTTTCATGGCTGCTTGCCATAATGGATTTCCCATATCCTCACTCTAGAGCTATAGATTAGAAGATTGAACCATATAACAATGCATGGGCATCACAAGTTCTGAAGATGAAAGTACATGAGAAGGCTCCTCATGTTGAGATCGAGTCCTCCTCGAATCCAATGGATTCCCTACAAGGATACTTGCTCCATTAAGTGTGAACTTTGCCTTCTTGGGCATCTATTGAAGCTTCAGTGTTGGCTTCTTATCTGGCTGTACTACCTTCTTATTTCCATGTACATAATATGAGTGTATGAAATCATCTCTGATGTATGAAACTGATGGAAGCACAAGAGTATATGCATGTTGCACTGGAGGTGCATGAAAAGTACTCTCTTTATGTGTAAGTAGAAAAGAGGAGTCATCATCTAGAAAACTTAGTGAATTTATACAACCTTGACTTGTGATCCACCTCACCAATTGCAATGATGGAATTGTCATTCATGTCAATTACTGAAACTAAATCTGATGTAAATTCAACCTTTTTACCTTTCTGAGTGATCTGATAAACTGAGAGAAGATTCATAGAAATATTTGGAACATGTAAAACATTCTCAAAAATGCGATTGTGGAGTTCCACTCTCCCTTCTCCTGCTACTGCTACTGGAGTATCATCCCCCATGAGAATAGGATGTCTTGATCATGAAGTCAAAGAAGATAAAAATTCCTCTTTCACTTCCATATGATGTGATGCACTAGAATCTATAATCCATGAATCAGATGAGGAATTAATTGCAACCAAAGCATGGTTATTACCTTTCGTAGGAGCATGATCTTCTTCCTTCTTCTTCTTAAATCCCTCTGGAATGAAGTTTCCAAGGTTGTTCTGCTGAAGTTCCTGTGCCATAAGATCGATATGTTTATTCATGCATGTGGATTATTCATGATTCAGTTTATTGCAGTAAGTGCACTGCTTTCCTTTCTTCTTCTTCCTCGAATCTGAAGAGTCTTTGGAACCTGAAGAATCATTAATGGGTTTGGAATATCCCTCCTTCTCATTTTGTTTCTCCTTCCCATTATGTTTGGATGATCATTTTCCATCATGCATGGTGAGTTTGATTTGGGATCCTTGATTAGGACCATATGAATGATTTTTTTCTTCTCTTTTGTAAGAGACTCAATGAACTGAGCCAACGTAGGCATTTTCCAATTTGTTCCAAAAAGACATATGCCAAAATGGAAATTAGAGACATATACAACGTATTCTGGTCCTAGCTTGGACAAGATTGTTAGAATAAGTTGTTTATCTTATGTAGACTTTTCAATACCACATTCACCCAAGGTCAATAACAAAGATTTAAATTTAGCAAAAAAATCCTGTATTTTATCAAAACTTTTAGGGTCTAAGGTATTCAACTCTACCTCAAGCATATGACCTCACATCTCACCTTGCTTTCCAAATAGTCCTTCCAAGGTGGTCCAGATCTCATTTGGAGTCTTTCATGTGGAAACATGAAACCATAAATCAATGGATATTAACTCAAGAAGTAGTCTTGTGGCCTCATCCTTACGATTCACCCATCTGGTCTTCTCAAGCACTGATGTAGGTTCTGTTTTTGTCGCCATCGTCAAATTATACAGTCATTTTATTTTGAGTTGGAATGAGGCCTTCGAATTCCATTAAAAATAGTTGTATGGTGTGAGTATTATCACCAAAATTGATTGAAGAAGTTGCATCATCTCCATCCCTACTATTGATACTGAAAATATCCTGAAAACCCAGATCGTGGATTCCGAGATATGACAGACGGTGCTATGACAACTATAGATATGATAAAACATATATATATATATCCTAAAATATGATGTGGGTTTTGGATATTTTTGGTGAGCATGAGAATCCCTATGTTATACATCTTTGGTAAAAATTTCAGCCCGATTGAGATCACAAATTTCGAGATATGGCTATTTTACTGCAGAAACCCAATTTTCTGGAGGGCTGCTGAATTGTTACACCCTAGAGAAGGATAAAGTGGGATGATGCTGAGTCATGACACCCTAGTAAAGGACACAGTACGACAAGTGTGAAAAACTGAATCGTTGTACCCTAGATGAAGAACATAGTGCGACGATGTCATACCTTGGCTGTGTATAGGCTGTGATGATGCCTAGAAGTCTGAGTGCAACCGTTGCACCCTTCGATAGGGATAGGCTGCGATGATTCCAATCGTCGCACCTTTCGATAGGGATAGGCCATGATGATGACGGAAACTAGGTTTACTCAAATCCTCTTTCTCTCTTCTCTAGGTTTCTTGGGTTGATTCAAGAAGCTCGAATTTGATACCATGTTAGTGTTTCATGGAAACCTGCACAGGAGACCTAGCTAAAGAATACACAAACAAAGCTTATCAAGAAAAGGAAGAGAGATACACAATGAAGAATGAGAATCAATGTATATTATGGTCTGATAAATGAGTGGGTGATATTCACTCATATAGGCAATGACATCCTATAATTAGGAATGCATGCATAATAGTGATGGTATAAAATTAGAAAGTCTAAAATAGAACTAGTAAGTTAACTCCCACTAGACTAGTGTTACTCCCACTAAACTAGTGTGATGAAAATAGAAATTTCTCCAACAATGACTTCATACTTATTCTCTTGCATATGGGTTCTAATGTTTTTCTTTGAACTATATTATCTAGTCTTAGAAAACTCATCTAAAATCACCATATTATTGTTCAATAAACCTAACACTCTCTTATAAGTTGGTTTAGAGGCAGGGGATATATTTTTTTATTTTATTAGCTAGTCTTCTTTTAATTGCTTGGTTGATCTCATTATTTTGTTTTGCATGAGCAGGTGTGTAAGGACACTTTGTTCACATAGCCGCTCCAACCTTGAGAGGCACATGGGGGAATTTGTTCATCATTTTCTAGAATTTTGACTTTGATCCTTATCGAGCTTCCCCTTTTCTTATTTCCCTGAGGTCCTAAGATTCTAAGGCTATTGGATCCACCTTCACTGCAAAAGTTTTCCTAAGCCTCTTCGAATTGATCTCTATAAGATTCTTGTTTCGGCCTTCCCTCTCTCTCGAAAACTAAGCCAAAGGCCTATTGGGTTTTCTCCTTCTTTTCCTCTATTTTTTCCTCTAGCCAAACCTTATAGTTGGATTCTTCTCTTCAAGAGTTTTCGAATGAATATAACCATACTTAAATTCACGTTCCAGATTGAAATTTATGGCTTCCTAAAGTTTCCTAAGTTGAAACTCACCTTTTCCACCTCATTTCCACGTGGTTCACTCTCTCTTGTTTGATTCGACTTGGTTTCAGTGCGTGGTGCCTATGTGGCATAGACCACCTTCCCTGATCATCGTCGAGATTTGTCCTGACTCTTCTTCCCAGCCTTCTGATCACATACTCCGTCAAAGACATCAGAGCTTCATCGTCCTTGGCATTCACACTCTTCATTGTCAGAGTCCTTCTCCATCGTAGTACATCTACTCCTAATATCACAAATCACTGCAATGACCCTCCTCTAATGAATGGTTGGGATTTCATTTCACTCACTACTTCATTGACGACCTTCATTCATTCTCAGAGTTGATAGCCTTATGGATATAGTACCCACAATACATAAATTTATTTTAGTTCCTCAGTTAGAGAATGTTCCTTCGTTGCCTCAAATCAAATCCTTATCTTCTTCTTTCACATAGCATTGTTGTTTGCAGCTGAATTCTTTAGTGAATTATGCATGCTCTTTGAAGCTAAGCCCCTTTTCCTTCTAAGAAACTAACATACGGACCATGGGTTTATTACTTTGCAAAGTTTCACAAGATTAAAACTCGATCAAATTTCGAAATCAAAACTCTCACGAGCCATTGATCTATTACTTGAATGAACGGTTATATATTTTTTGTACAACAATATTTGGGTTACAACTTTGGATGGTCAAATATAACACTCTAAATGGTCTCCTTCAGACTACGAATGAATTTTAATCATGACCATCAAGCTTCACTGATGGGATGATCCAAACAATTCGTATGAAAAATGAATCTATGGGGGAATATTCTTCGATACCCCTTGTCGATACTATAAAACCCCACAATATTTCTAGACGCCGAATAATAAGCTCTGAATGTGCGTCATCACCCCTTTTTCTGGATTTCACCTTCGACACACAAATCAAAGAAATAATATTCTTTGATTGTTTTCTTAGATCTCTTTTCACTGACACATTAGAGCATATTGCGAAATAAATCCCCCAATGGATGATGTGGATTTTTCCAGATCTGTTGAATGACTAGATCTCACTCTCAGAGTTAATACATCGAGATGGGAATTGAACATGAGATAGGAAGACTCCGATGCAAAGTTATAAAAGCACACTCTACCATTTTTGAGGTCTCATGGACAATTCACCAGAACCATTGATCTGGTGGGTTTTCTCTTTTGTAGGTTCAAGAATTAATGGTCCAGATGAACCCACAGGCCTGGTCAATGGCTGTTGAGTGAGAAATTTTAAACAACCATAACGTTTGCTACAAATTTTAGAATGAGGCATGTGATATCTCATTGGAAAGGTATCAGACAAAGGAACACAATGGTATGGGTCTCCATGTTGAAAAATTGATATAAGACATCAGAAAATATAGAAAACCGACAACCACATATTTGGGGGGGAAAATGGCCATACCAACTTCAAGCAGTCATATTTGGGGCTACGAGTAATGAAATCAAGACAATGATAGCTTGAGATAAATATGGAGAAGATAACAACAAGTTGGCATAGAAAATGTGGGAATATTTAGAGTGTAAATTTCTCGAAAATGCAAAACAAAGACATAACCCGATTTCAGATGAAGAACCGAACATGCAGACTTCAAACAATCTTATCTTGATCTATCGACAACAAAATGGAGCCAACAATATCTCAATGGAAATATGAGACAAAGGAGAACAAGAAAAAATGATATCATTCAACATATTAGATCCAAAATGCCCAGAACAACAAAACAAATTCAGAAAATGACTTAACAGGAAGAGTGAATAATAAATTTAAATAGATATCATTGGTAAACTATCATAGGAATAAATAACCACCCGGGAGTCTTTTCAGCTCCAATTTGTAACTCCCACATCTACATTTTTGAAATTCGAGAGAAATTTGAAATGAAAAAAATAAACAATTAGGGGAAAATGAAATGAATGGTCATGAGAACTGGAGAGTCTCTCTCTTGTTCTATAAAATGGAGCTAGTTGAATGTATTGAGACTTTTTTCCCTTTGTGTAAAAAAATATGGTATTGCTACTTTTGAGGGATAAAGAGCATGAGGAATTTTGGAAATTGGTGGCTTTGGTCGATGTACATGAGACTATTGTTTGTGCATTTGTCTTTTGCTTGAGTAGATAGGATTGTGTTGTACAAACTATTTCTGCAATCTGTTTTGTCTGATTATGCTATCATTGGTTTCCTCGTGGGTACATAAATGATGTTATAGATACATTGTACAACTAATTGTCTGTGTATTTGCAACATTGTTGTTATCAAATATCATTAGCATACATGAATTTTTTCTGATTCTAATGACATTATCTCTCACTATACTCATTCTTCTAGTTTTTCTCCTGGGAAATGTTAGTATTAGTTAGATTAGATTAGTTTCCTTTAGTTAGTTTAGCCTTAGAATTAGTTATAACTCTTTGAGGGGAAGTTTGTTGTCTTTCCCATTTTTATTATTTTAATTTTGAGCGGTAACGAGGGCCATAAAATCGTGGGAAACGCTACACCAAACGAGAATAGGTATGATTAAGACCTTCCATCAGGTGTTTTCCATCATCTAATTGAACGAGTCATTTTGGCTCGTTAACACATTGTTGGTCCCTTCACCAAGTGGGGGATAGATTTCATGGCATGCCACCCACCTTCGGCTAGGGGGCATCGTATATTATTGTGGCCGTTGACTACTTTATGAAGTGGGAAGAGGCCATGCTTACATTGGTGAAGGACGATGAGACTGCAATGTTATTCATATTCAATCAAATAATTTCCAGGTTCAAAGTTTCAAGAAATGTTGTCATTGACCATGGAAATCACTTTCAGAACTAGATGATGATGAAGTTAACATCAAAATTGGGTTTTAATCAGGAGCATTCATCTTTTTATTATCCACAAGTGAATTTTCAAGTAGAGGCCATCGACAAGTCTCTTAAGACCATCCTTCAAAGGACTATAAACATGAGTATATCAAATTGGCATCTGATGCTTTATTTGGAATTATGGGTGTACCAGACCTCTATTAAGACTGCTACAATATTCTCTCATTTCCAAATAGTTCACAATGTGGAAGAAACCATGTTGATTGGGTGTGAGATTCCTGTTATCTCCTAGCCTAGGGATAACTAAGGAGATTATGTCTTGAGGCCCACAGGTCCTAGACATGGAGTACCGAGAGACATATTGACTTGAGCATGGCCCTGGAGGGCCCATCCTTTTCTTCTTCAGCTCCTCCAGTTTGTCAGCAACAACAAAATCCATCACATCGGCCTAGTACTACAACAAAAATGGGTCTTGCTGCATGAGGTAATGAGTCCGGGTATCATGGCATGTGTCACTCTGATTCTCAAAACAATTGAATATGTGCATTTAATTCCTTTTTATTATAAAATGTGTTTGGACCTTATGCCTTTCTACTTGACCACACCTGGGTGCAATGACAAGATGCCCTAGTAAGATGGTTCCCATAGGGTTTGAGTTGCCACTGGGGGGATTCATGAAAGGCCATCGTCCTCTCCCACCATACATACCACTTTTCATCTTTATCCCGTTCATCCATCCCATTACACTGGTCTGGGCATTGGGTTGGAAAAATATCTAAGGGTTGTACCTTACCTTATGGGAAGAAGGGGCTAAAGGCCCAGAGGGAAAATGTAGCTGGGAAAAGGTAAAATCCAAAAGAATGAAACCTTGAGATGCTTCACCCAGGGATCCTCGTGAAAGAAATAAAAAGATTCTCAATAAGAAACAAAGGGACCCATAAATAATAATAATAAATCAAGACCTAGTTGGAGGATGGGGGGTCTCATCACGAGCCAACCTATTAGCTCCATGGGCATGTAGTGGTATGACACTGCCAAAAAATGGTCACCATGCTAGGGTAGTGGCTCTTGGTGGCGTAGGCAAGAAAAAGGGGGTCTCATCACGACCCGACCTTCTTATTTCCATGAAACGCTTGTGGGTAACATTGCCACCACTGGTCACCATGCTAGGGTAGTGTCCCCCAATTAATCTCTTGAAATAAAAAGTAATAAATAATAAAATATAAAAGGCATGAATGGGCTTGGAAACATTTTCATCCATGACAAGGTGCAACTCATCCTCTTTAGAGGAACCCATAGGTAAGCCATACATTTCCCTACTATCACTGCACCCATTGTTTAGACATCCCTTACCACCTCATCCACTCACATGGCCTGGATTTGACTTCACCTGGTAACATCCCACATCCAGTGAGAATTATCCCAATAGGACGTCCTAACATCCCCTCCAAACTTGGCCTGGAGAATAGAATAATGTCTTTGAGCACTTGTCCAGGTAAAGGGTGTTTCATGCACATGTTTAAATAACTTGATGATTATATGTGATTGACATTTCTATGATCCCTGTGACTTATGATCACATGGAGGGAGTATTTATTGATATTGTAGGGCCACACTCGATGGACAGGTACATATGGGGATATGATTAGTTTGGATCTCCATAGGGATAAAATCCCACTTGATGGATGGTGAGACCCCAGCCAGGGGTAGAGATAGATCAGGGGATTTTCACAAAGAGAGAGGAGGACATTTCACCAGGGGAAACCTGGCAGGCCTGGACCTAGGGGGGTTGTGTCCTTTACACCATGATGTAGGCCTTGGAAGGCCCATGATGTCGCCCAGGTTACCCAACATTTTGGATGTTTTGGAGGAAGTTGTGTGCCAAGTGGCACGTGTGGAAGGATCTTGAGGCCTAATGAGGCCTAACGTTTTGCTCCAGGAGGCCAAGGTTGCCCAAAAAGGGCCTAATGTCACCCTAAAATGCAATGAAGTCACCTTTACAATTTTTTTTAGGGTTTAATTATGACATTTAATGTAAAAACTAGATATTATGTGTAACAAGCCACGTCGACCTTTTTTGACCTAAATATGGTCATTAATATTGTATAAATAAGGGTTTAAACCCCTGTATTTTATCATAATATTTCAGTCACACAAGTGAGGTCTGAAATTTGCGCCCTCCTTAGGGGTTATTGGTTGAAAATCTAGGTGCACTTTTTGGAGGAGGCTTAGTTTGGTGTTTCTTGGAATTTTTCTTGGTGGAATATCTTCAATTAGGCTTATTGCTAGATTGTTCTTGGTGGATGTAAGTGAATTTCTGCAATCCTTCTTTTCTTTGAATGGTTATGGTACATTTACTTTGAATTTTTTCCAAGATTATGAAATTGATAGTTTAAAACCCTAGGAGAACAAGCACATGGTATTAGCCTTGTCTTAACAAATTTTCACCTACTAGATTGTGCTAGAAACCTTGCCTTTGAAGCATTGTACTAGATCCCTGCCATTGTAGCACTCTAGTGTCATTTGCTTCATAAATCCATTAATTGTTTCAATCTTGAGCTAAAGAAGGAGGAAAACCACTAGGGCCTATGGTCACCTACTTCCTAGTGGTCATTTTCCTTCTAAGGCTTGTTGGTTGAGGCCTTGACTTACCAACACTTCAATATTCATCCTTTTTGGTCCTTAGCTCTTACATTATTGTTGCACCTCTTTTGTCACCTAAATGAGAAAAACAAAGGTGATTACAAGATTAGTTGGGTTAGCTAAGCAAGACAACAGTAAAGGAAAGGGTTAGAAGAATAAAGCATAAAAGACTAAGCTAAGAATTAAACTAGGAATGATAAAAACAATTAAACTATAGTGCATAAGGACATAAGAACAAGAAACAAACAAGACTCATGTCACCAATGGAAAGGATTGTATTAGTGAAAATAAAACACCAAGGAGAAAGGGATACTTTGGGTTCCTTCTTCCTCCAAGGGAGGGCTCTTGGACCTCCAAGATTGAGCTCTTATTACAACTTGAAGACTTGAAAGAAATGGTGAAAGAATCCCAAGCTAATTTACTCAAAAGGTGATGTGAATAGCTCAAATGGAATGGTGCTAGTATGCTCTTGACGAGAAAAGAGGATTCCCCAAGAGAATAACAACAACATAACCTTACAAATGAATTCCTTGAAGATGTAGTGCACCCTTGGCCTCTTTTTATAGCACAACTTTGAGGTATTATGCAACTAGCTTTTAGTGTGAACAAGGGGTTGTTTAGGGAACCTTTAGGTCTTTGACCAGCCACCCAGTCAGATTCAACCGAGATTTGGATGTCAAATCGGCTTGGAAGCTGAACCAAAGTGGGTGGGAGGCCGACCAACATCATAAATTCATCGTTCACAGGTGTGCGTAGCTTTTAGCGTCCATAGTCGCGTATCATGTGCATGTGCACTTTTCCTGCGTTTCTTGATGGCACATGTGCATGTGCTCCCTGTATAGTCATAGCACATCTTGATTTTATAACTAGTTGTATAGTTTTGGACCTTTTGGAAATGCTTTTTTGGTAATTTTGGTCCATGGGTGAACTTAATCTCTGTTTGGAGATGCTGGATTCTTGTAACCATTTGCAGACGAAATTTCATTGATAACAGATGGCCCCTGACGGATGAGGTTAGGAGCATATGTATAGATGAAATTCATCAATGTTTCTTCTACTAAGAGTACTATTGTAAGAAAGAGCGATACCGAGAGTATCAAGAGTGACCCGTTGGAGGGAGAGGGGAACCTATAGGACCCAACCTTTCTGAAGGTGTGAAAAATAAATTGTGTACAAACGAGGCGGGCATGCCCCATGCTCGTGTCATGTAACTCAAAACATCTGTAATAAAGTAGATGAAGTGGTATGTTGGTGAAGATGAGTGCAATGCCCTTAGGGGCATGTTGATAAGAGCAGAGAACAATTCTGATGAGGAACAATACTCTAAAAAGCAAGCAATGACACTTGGAGGAAGCATCAAGGATTTGGCAGGCATTGATGGCCAAACAAATTTCAGAGGTCTTCGACAAATATAAAAACAACTACAATAGTCGCAAAGTAAGACCCGCCATAACATGAGAGAGTGTTGAAGTTGAATGTTATGGGGGTCAATGATAGCAAAGACCAATGATGGTGCTCCCTGTTCCATCTGAGACTCCTCATTGTAAAGGTAATGAGAGTCAAGATACTGTCACCCTTCTGGAAACTGTGATGATGTCAATAAAAAGGGAGACGTGACACTAAGAAGTGAAGGGATTCAGGAAATTCACTGGTTGGGATCAAAAACTGAGGAGGTACATGGATGCAGTCAAGATGGGTGGAGACTCAAGACTACCCTTGTTTGGGGATATATGTGAAGTGGCAACAACCGTACAACTAGGTTGGGTGTCAGGGGGACAACTAGATGGGGGATAAGTTGTGCCAGAGGCGGGACAAAGTGAACAAACTTAGAAAGAAGAGGTAGGTGGCCTGTGGGATACTCAGGGTTTATGGACTATGTCAACAAGAGTAGAATATAATGGATTCCCCAACCAAGAGAGACATGAGTTGCGTTTGCCAAAAGGAATAAGGTCGTCAAAGGTGATGACAAAATGCTATGTAAATGATGGAAACAAAGGCTTTGTACAATGGCCAAATAAATAAATAATTGGGGATGAGTGTACAAATACAGAAACAGGTGCCCTAGTGCAAGATGGCTCAGCCTATGAGGGCGCAAGTTGTGTAGGGAACTGGTGGAGGGTGAGGGGCCCCATGGGTGGGTCTCTGTACGAGGTAAATGAATGAAGGGGAATTTGCAAATGGGAAAACTGACTGTGGATGAAATGGATCGTTAATGATACTGCGGAGGTGCAGTCAAAATAGAACCATGATGAGATAACCTGGGAGTCCGTTGGGAAAGCTAGAAAAAGGCAGAGAAGGAGTATGTGGCTGATTCTCAAAAATGCGTAAGGCTATCGGGACTCCCATCCCTAAACGGTGAAAACAACATGAGTGTCAAAGTGCCAAGGGGGACTATGAATGGTGTTATCACTCCAATAAACTCCTTAGGGTTGTAGGCTAAGGATGCTTGGTAACTTAAAAATAATGTGTAGGTATGCTCAGAACAATGGGGTCTTTAATGATCAATGTAATAGAAAACTCATCATACATCTAAAGAAACAGTGCTTTTAGGAAACAATAATCATATCAAGCAATTTGAAAGGAGAGGATGAAGAACACTAATCTTGATTGCCAAATACAGTTGGGTGTAGGGCTTAATACAATATAGAAAGAAAATCCTTCACTTCAAATCTATGAGCTCAATAAAGAGATAACGGTCTTCATAAGCTAAGATAAACTGAAATGAAGTACATAAATGGAAACATGGATATCTCTGATATTGAAAATGAAAGGGGACTGCAATTTTATTATATTATAAGAGTCTATACAGTAGCACAAAAATGTATCCCAGTTTGAACCCTTAGTGCTTCAAATGTCTTTGGCTTTATAGCCTTACAAGATGAAATCTAGATCCTTGAAAGATGGATCAGATTTACTAAAAATAGTCAAATCAAAATAGATACAACAAGTGTAGGATGAGATCCTATAAAAATGGATCTAGAATGGAAAATCAAAACAAAATAGGAAAG
>ML802133.1:235155-249398 GCA_009831015.1 Picea engelmannii | reverse complement strand
ATTTGGTCCTCCAAAGATAAAATTTGAATTGGGTGATGTGTCATTTGATCCCTATCATTTTTCCCTTGAAAATGACCAAATCTAGTCAAAAAATTCCCTTTTGACTTTCATCTCCAAGAATGGCCTTTAGATTTTGATTTGATAATTCATAGCCATCTTATTGAAGAATATTTCAAACCATTCAAACCCAAAAAAATCCCGATCTGGGAAAAAATTCATCTATTCTGGCCGTGACAGGCTTTCACCAGCTAATTTACCCGAAAATCCTCTCCTTATCTCGTGAAAGGCGGAGCTTTCACCAGCTAACTAGTTATAATTCCGCCTTCTGCGTTGGTGAAAGCGCAGATTCTTTCAAAATCAAATTTCTCAGTCATGGAGAGTCTGTTTTGCATGCTTAAATAGTCAATCGACATCTACAAATCATAAGATTTCCAATGGTGCTTTCAAATCTACATTTGGAGCCCAGGAAGCTAGCCAAATATTCCCTACAATATTAGGCATCATTCTTTCAAAAATGCTAGTGCATTTTTTTATCGCTAACATCTGGCTCCAACTGGGATGGATACCTCCCTGTGAGGTCTCCAAGAACCTATCAGACCTTGTGCCTTTAGTATTGGGCCATGGAGTCATTCAGCCTTTTCAGTCCCAACAATGTTTACAACCTGCATTTATGTCTTTGGCTATTTACAAGATCCCTTAAAATTCTGTTTCTGAAAACTCTGCCACTTGTCTTCGGAGCTGCTGCCACTTGTCTTTTGCTAAATTAAAATCTGTATATTGTTCCCTCAATATTGAAAAAATTATATCACATGCATCTTAAGAATTTATCTTCAATTTGTTGCTTTCGAAACTCAAAGATATCACGTACCAGATATATCCTAGAAATGTGGAATTTGGGCAAAATTTTGAGTGATCTGGTTAAAACAACTTTCGGTGGTTAACTGTATCTAGAATTTGACACCTTATCCACCGAAAGTACTCTGTTTCGGTGGTTAATGAGCACACACAGGCTCACCTAAACCACCGAAAACAAAAACTTACCCAAAAATCAAAATTTGATGAATCTCGATTACCTACAAGAGTACAAAGACCTCAAGGCTTGCTAGACGAAGCTCCTCTCTCTCTTACTAGACTTAGGTGTGACTGTCCTCTTGCCACTGGTCTTTTTAGCCTCTTCTTCTGGTGGTCCCTCTGTTTGAAATTCGTTCCAAAAGAGGAAAAATCCCCAGTCCACCTGTTTCTTCTTCGGAGTTTCATTAACAAGAAGGGTAATGAGCCCCTGATGAGATAATCTGTTAGCAACCTTTGTTGGTTTGACCTTCACTTGTCTTGCCATCTTCTTAAGGGTTTTGTGAAATAAGTAAGGCAGGTTTATAGGTTCTCTACCTGTGAAATGATTTAGAAGTTTAAAATGATAAAACATTACCCTGTTGTAGCACCCCTCACAAGTGATATATAGAAAAATTGCTTTCAGCAATGCCTGCCACTGAGGTTCCAGAAAGGACATTGGAATGTCCTTCTTCCAAATCAAGTCTTTGTGAATGGGAAAAAAATAAGATATGAACTCTATATTTGATGGCACTGTGGATTTGAACCAACACTCTCCAGTTCTTGGCAGACCTGTAAACTCTGCTATCAATGAAAAATTCTTCCTTCCCTATTTTGGCAGACCTTCCATCATATACAGTTGCAAAAGATTCTACTACCTATTGATGAAAGCTGGTAAGTCTCTCACAATAGGTGAATACCCCTGCCTATTTGAAATGCTCTGCTACCTCTAGATGTACCTCCAAGTATCAAACACCATCAACCTCAGCCCTCAAAGAAGATCCTGACTTTGCCATAATTAACTGTTGATGTGTCCCTCAAACCCAGGGATTATGCGTGTAATTGATGAACAGATGGATCTTGAGTCAAAGAGTGTGACTCGGCACACAAGTATAACTTTATTAATAGTTTTCTAGTTCATCAACAACATGAGACATTTAGGCAAGACTCTAATCAAGGAGTATATGTCAAGTTTAATGGTATGACTTAACAACAGACTGTGACTCAGCAAATAGAGTGATTTCAGGTGATTGACATGAATCAGGGTTTCAGCTATGAATTAACTCAACATTCAAAGAGATAACTAACAGTTCAATTGAGGACTTTTGACTCGAGCTAATTAATCAATGTGTATTTGAGAACAAAATCAATGGTTTTTAGCAAGACTTGGAGTTCAATTGTAATGAAAATCTTAAATACAGAGAGAATATAGGTAAGACTTCAGTTAATTTCGGCCGAGTCTAAAAACGAACTGTGACTTGACTAACCTGTAACGAGTCTTGAGCCAATAATTATTCAAATGTTGATCACAAAACCAGGATTTCGACCATCTCTTGCCACTTGAATGAATCTGGAGTTGTAATTGCGCGCCTGTATGAGGAACTTTCAGGCTGTTTGATCTGATAACCAATATCCGAACTTGATGCATAGAATAATGAAACATTAATTCTATTCCAGCTCAAATATGACATCACAACATTCTCTCCATAGATAGCTCTTGCATACTCCCGTATCCCCGCAAAACAATATCGGCCTGATGAGAGTAACAATCAGCAAGATTTGATCCCCATCCACCCGACCTGTGTAATAAATGTAAAATGATAATGTTGTTGCTCCTTTGCAAGAGTCGATAGCAACAGGAAGAACTTCGCCTTTTGTGCCAAAAATCCATGAACATAGCTCTAGGGCATTTACGAATGGCATCCTGGATACCCATTCATCTCTCTGCTCGGTGTTTGCATGACTTTAACCTTCTGAGCATACAAATCTGCGTTTTCTCTGCAACATTGATACCTATTAAAATAACAAAACAATGATCTGTCAATGCAATCTCTACTCGGCCATATCACACGCCAAATGAAATGTTTGTTGGGCGATCTACAAATTAAAATTCGACACCACAATGGGAGTTTATCATCTTATAGTATAGGTCTTTGCCAACTTTCTATAGCTGACTCCCAATTTCGATGCTCAATGAGGGTATCCCAAACAAGATTTGTTGCCGCATTTCCATCAGATCCATAAAATTTGGTATAACGTCTTTTATATGATTTTCCACTAGGAAATCTGACTTCCGGACTATCCCATGCTAATGCAAATGTCACAATCTTCTTTCCATGAGGTGGAACTGCTACCGAAGCCACAACAACAACACCAATTGAAGCCCCTTGTTCTGAAGGAGGCGAAAGTGTGCCACAAGTATTTTCATCAAAAGACCCATGCTCTTATCTAAAAAATCTTCCTGGTCTTCAAAATCTTTGACAGTTGTAGTAGATCTCCATAGGTTGTGTGAAGAATCGAGTTTGCCACTATTGGTAGAAAGACAACATTTTTTTTGCCAAAAACAGGTAACCAATTCAATCTTTCCGCCTTGCTAGACACCTTCAAAATTAGAAATGAAACTTGATAATAATGCCATTAATTATCATCTATCATTAGGAACCCTTCGCATGGCATTCAAATTAAGAAAAATTGGATCTGTGCAAAATTTGTAGCGTTCTGCCCTGTTTCTGTGCTTTTGGTAGTTAAAAAGACAAAATTTGAAAACGTTAACTGCCAAAATCTCTGCCTTTTGGTAGCTAATGAACAATCATTTGTTCTCCTAAGCCACCAAAAGCTGTAACTTCAACAAAACTTCAGAAACTCAAAAAAATTTCCTTACTTCATTTATACTGAGAAAAATTTGGCTGCTTTGATGATGTTCCAGTCTTTTTTACAGGTCTAGTTTTTTCTCTCTTCTGTGCCTTCTTGAGGATGTCCCTTCCTTGGCTGTTTTGATTCCACAATTTATCTAGAACTCGTTTTCGTATTTAGATCGACAAAAGATGCATTCAAAAACTTTCTATGAAGATTCCTTACATTTGCATCTTGGTCACTTCCTTAATCCATTTCATCTTCACTATCAATACCATGCCTTCCATTTTCTTTAAAAGCATAACCTGCATGTTCTCTTCTGAGATGAAGATTTAATTAATACTCATGTATGTAGCATTTGTCACAACCCTCATTAGGATAGGCAAAAGGGCGATCTGAAGGGACAGAGCCATATACTGAAGTTGGAACTTTTGAATGAAGAAACTCCCTTTCAGTTTGAGGGGGCAGCTTCACCGCATTTGCCAAATTCTTCTCATGTGTGGAATTTATGTGAGCTATCTGTGGGGTAGTAAGATATAATGAGGGTGATAGACAACAAACCAGTTGTTAAGCGCTCAACAAATAATGAGAAAATAACATCAGCATCTCCAATCCTTGATATACCAGTTGCAGGTCTGACAACATATTTTATGAATTCTGTCCATACAAATACTTACTGGAGTATTGGAAGGTGTGAATGAAGAACCTGGTAATACAAGGGTCAAAAAATGTAGAGCTACCACTAATTGCATTCATGTCACCAACGAATGTTTTCACCCCTAAACAGTTCGGGGCTATTCAAAACCACCACTGTCTGGTGATGCATTTCATGGTGTTGAGCGTACATAGTTGTTTCTCCTTCATAACCAAGCGACTTATTCTCAGTATAGGACTACAAACAATACTGGGCCTCTTTTAGATACTGAAGCATTTAATAGTCATGGCGTATACACACCCCGTCAAGACCCGCAATGTCCTACTGGTCTTTTTTTCCAATCTAGAACTTATAAACAAAACCAGTCGAAAATAACAAAAATAAACAGAGGGAATTTATAAATTGATGCTGTATAGCAGAAAGGACAATAAGATGTCTTCTCTAGACTACATCAACATACAAATCCATTTGCTCAAATCTCCTCATCCATCCCTACAACTTATTCAAACTGTAATAAAATGTTGAACACAAGTTCCTGCTGCAAACTACTAGACTGAAAAGGATCTCATGCTCGATGATGAGCTTATTTTCTATATATTCCTACTCTAACCAGTAGAGGAAGATTGATCAAGTAAAAATGAATTTCCAATGTAGCCAAGTAAGAAACTGATTTACTGATATCATGCTTGATCTTGAATTGAAAAATATTAGAAACAATAGCATACATAAATGGAGTTTGAAAGGGCAGTAGAACCAACCTTCCTTCAAAAATAGATTGACATATGTTCTACTCAAAGACTTGCAATAATCATCAAAAGGATCAACGAAGCTGTAAAGAAAAACCTCTTCCTGTTGTTTGAGCTGAAAATCAAAAAATCTCTGGGTATTCTCTTTCCCATGAAGGCTGGCACTTTCAACTATCTGTAAATCTGAAAATGGTTGTAGACTGATTTCTGTACTAATCATGGATTGTTTGATATCTGCTTCAGATTCCAGATCAAGAATGATGGGTATCGATGGTAAATGCAAGAACAACTGCTTCTGAATTTCTTGGGATATTGAATTCATATCAGCAACTTCTTTAACAAAATCTGAAGCCTCCTTAATCCCATAGTCAAAACTATAAGAGACATTTGAATCAATGACAAATGTGTCTACAATATGACTATCACAACATCTTCACAATCAAAAGAAATACTAACTGAATGTTGGATGTGGAATGCAGATTCTTTACAATAGTTATAAAAAATAAAATCAGCTCAGTAAGACTTCTCGTAATATGAATTGAAAGACACATGAAAATACTTCAGAGAATGGATACTAACATTAGGAAGAGATTGACACCATTCACGAGCATTTTCTTCTAAATAAAATTTGAACAGCTCGATCAAGACATCTTCGTGAACAAAACCATGTTCAAGCATGCACTTATGAAAATTGAATAAGTGCTCACCAGGATGATCATTCTTGCTTCCTCTGAATCTCGGAAGATAATCATCCCATTCAATTATAGTCGGCACTGGATGTGGAAAACTGACTATATCTGAAAAATCACAGAAAGCATACCTCTTAGCTAAGATCTTTTCCATTTCATACCAGTGGAGTCACCAACAGATTTCTGAACAATGGAGTCGCCACTGAATTCACCCTTCATGGAGTCACCAAATAGATGATGTACAACTGATAGTGTCTACTTCTTGTCTATCATCAAGAACTAGATCTGTTGTGTCATTCTCCCAAGGAAGCTGAGCTTCAGTACTCTCTCCCCGGCAATGGCGCCAATTTGTTATCACTCCAAGAAACTCCTTAGGGTTGTAGGCTAAGGATGCTTGGTAACTTAGAAATAATGTGTAGGTATGCTTGGAACAATGGGGTCTTTAATTATCAATGTAATAGATAACTCATCATACATCTAAAGAAACAGTGCTTTCAGGAAACAATAATCAGATCAAGCAATTTGAAAGGACAGGATGAAGAACACTAATCTTGATTTCCAAATACAGTTGGGTGTAGGGCTTAATACAAGATAGAAAGAAAATCCTTCACTTCAAATATATGAGCTCAATAAAGAGATAATAGTCTTCATAAGCTAATATAAACTGAAATGAAGTACAAAAATGGAAACATGGATATCTTTGATATTGAAAACGAAAGGGGACTGCAATTTTATTATATTATAAGAGTCTATACAATAGCACAAAAATGTATCCCAGTTTGAACCCTTAGTGCTTCAAATGTCTTTGGCTTTATAGACTTACAATCTGAAATCTAGATCCTTGAAAGATGATTAGATTTACTAAAAATAGTCAAATCAAAACAGATACAACAAGTGTAGGATGAGATCCTATAAAAATGGATCTAGAATGGAAAATCAAAACAAAATAGGAAAGGTCCTATTTAATGATCTCTAAAAATAGTAGATTGCTGATGAAGTGCAGTTTTAGCCTCCCAAGGTTGTTTGATTTGGTCCTCCAAAGATAAAAATCGAATTGGGTGATGTTTCATTTGATCCCTATCATTTTTCCCTTGAAAATGACCAAATCTAGTCAAAAAATTCCCTTTTGACTTTCATCTCCAAGAATGGCCTTCAGATTTTGATTTGATAATTCATAACCAGCTTATTGAAGAAGATTTCAAACCATTCAAACCCAAAAAAATCCCGATCTGGGCAAAAATTCGGCTATTCTGGCCGTGACAGGCTTTCACCAACTAATTTACCCAAAAATCCTCTCCTTAGCTGGTGAAAGACGGAGCTTTCACCAGCTAACTAGTTATAATTATGCCTTTTGCGCTGGTGAAAGTGAAGATTTTTTCAAAATCAAATTTCTAAGTCATGGAGAGTCGTTTTTGCATGCTTAAATAGTCGATCGACATATACAAATACTAAGCTTTCCAATGGTGCTTTCAAATCTGCATTTGGATCCCAGGAAGCTAGTCAAATATTCCCTACAAGATTAGGCATCATTCTTTCAAAAATGACAGTGCATTTTTGATCGCTAACATCTGGCTCCAACTGGGATGGATACCTCCCTGTGAGGTCTCCAAGAACCTGGAAGACCTTGTGCCTTTATTATTGGGCCATGGAGTCATTCAGCCTTTTCAGTCCCAACAATGTTTACAACCTGCATTTATGTCTTTGGCTATTTACAAGATCCCTTAAAATTCTGTTTCTGAAAACTCTACCACTTGTCTTCGGAGTTGCTGCCACTTGTCTTTTGCTAAATTAAAATCTGCATATTGTTCCCTCAATCTTGAACAAATTATATCACAAGCATCTTAAGAATTTATCTTCAATTTGTTGCTTTCAAAACTCAAAGATATCACGTACCAGATATATCCTAGAAATGTGGAATTTGGGCAAAATTTTGAGTGATCTGGTTAAAACAGCTTTCGATGGTTAACTGTATCTACAATTTGGCACCTTATCCACCGAAAGTACTCTGTTTCGGTGGTTAATGAGCACACACAGGCTCGCCTAAACCACCGAAAACAGAAACTTACCCAAAAATCAAAATTTGATGAATCTCGATTACCTGCTGTTGGTCACTATAATTGCTTAATTAATTTAAACAATCAAGTGCTACATAAATTGTCAACCCAGGGAAGTCTGTTTATTTCAAAGGTAACCATGCACTATATATGCTCAATTCCAAAAGCAACCTAGAGTTGTAGTAAAGGAAACTATATTAATCACACTTGCCTTGAATGAACTGAAGTTCTAGCTTGAATTACAGAAAAGCAAACTACTTATTGCAGAGCTTGAAGAGATGATCAATCTAAAGAATCCTGGATTACATTGAAATAACCACTGCAACAAGAAATAACAACTATTCTGTAACCAGAGAACAGGACCCTATCCCCAAGCAGGAACTTCAGCACCTTGTTTCTGATGAACACACTTCATGAACTCATTAATGCATTGAAGGCTTAACTATTCTAATAGAGAACATGACCCTTTAATTCTTTCCTTTAAGCGTGAACCTTTAGCACCAGTCTTTGATTAGCACACTCATGAAAATAATTGAAAGATGGCTACTTCTAATAGAGAACAGGACCCTTTAATTCCTTCCTTTAAGACGGAACCTTTAGTACCAGTCTCTGATTAGCACACTCATGAAAATAATTGAAAGATGACTACTTCTAACATAGAACAAGACCCTTTAATTCCTTCCTTTAAGCAAGAACCTTTAGTACCAGTCTCTGATTAGCACACTCATGAAAATAATTGAAATATGACTACTTCTAACAGAGAACATGACCCTTTAATTCCTTCCTTTAAGAAGGAACCTTTAGACCAGTCTCTGATTAGCACACTTCATAAATCCATCTCATAAGATTGCTAATTAAAATGATTAACAATTAACCAAGCATGAAATTCATGAAAACAATGTAACATTCAATAAAACATAATTCTTAACAAGACAGAGTTCAGTAGTGTTTCAGCGAAGTAAAAATTAATCAAGGCATAAACAAAGATCACACTAACACACTATAAAACTAATGGGTGAATCTTGTGAAGAAGGTGGGCCCTCCCTTCTCACAGGATTCCCCTGAGACGAAAAGGCTAGAGAAGGATGCTCAAAACAGTGTTTTATTCATATATCAATGTATCATATTACAATATGAAAATGAGGCACGTCCTTCTCTCTGAAACTTTCTTAGTACAAAAACTGGATCCTTTCGAATGGTGATTTCCTCCTATTTAAAGAGGAGAATCCCTTCGGTATAATTGATCAACAAATTACAGGTGTATATCTGGGTCCTATTCTTAGTCGGATCGACTTTCTAAACTGAATAGGATGTCCTAGTCTCCCGCAACAAAATGCTATTACAAGTGTTGAGTGAGGTGTTGCTGTTACGGCTGGAGTAACAATTCTTTCTTGTTGTTGTTGTTGCATGTTGTTTCGGCATCGTAAATCGCGGTTGTTTCAGCCATGGGGATGGTTGATGCTTGGCTCACGGTGCGGCTATTGTAGTCAATCTATGTGAGTTGTTGTTGACCATGGGCTGTGTAACGGCTTCCTGTGTTTCAACATCATTGATCATAGACTGTGTAACAACTTCCTCTGTGTTTCAGCAACGTCGACCAAGGACTGTGTGACAGCTTCTGTGTTTCAGCATTGTTGACCATGGACTGTGTAACAGTTTCTTCAGCATTGTCGACCAAGGACTGTGTAACAACTTCTGCGTTTCAGCATCGTCGACCATGGACTGTGTAACAGCTTATATGAATTGTTGTTTCAGCAACAGGCCTCAAATGCTAATCTGCAGTTTGAACTGTTTTAGCACTTATACATTTCTAATCAATGGTTAAGTACGAGAGTGATGTAAAACATGGTGCAAAATAGATTAAACGTATAGTAATGAGAAGGGACGTTGTATACCTTTGGAAAGATAAGATAAAGTGATAATATGAGTTTAAATGTGGGTGATCAAGAGTGTAATAGTGGCAAAAAGTATGGGCAAAAAGGTACATTTTGTGGTCCTAACATCCCCCCCAACTCAAGGTGTTGCATGTCCTCAGGCAACTTCACTCTGAATCAGAGTCTGAATATCAACTCTGAGCATGTAAGTTACTCAAGTAGTAACTGTGGGAGGTACTGTCCGTTGGTGCTCTGAACCCTTGGACCCGTTGTAACCTTTGCCAGGCTGCTGTTTTTGTCTTCTTAGGCAGCTTATAATGGATTTGATATCTTTCTATTGGCAACCAGAGGATAGGAAAATAAAACCGGTACCCTATCCAGCTTTCAGCACATTGCTGAACACACTAGATGTAGTTAGGTATCCTGGAGATTTCTACCTCAAGGTTAGTGGGGCTAAAAGGATTGTGTTCCTGTCTTTTCTCAGTGGATTGCTACCAAAACAAGTTGTTTTCCTAGAGGGCAGCAATCTCTATGGATCTGATGAAGTGCTGACAATCCTGAAGCACTGTTGATTGTAGCTGTTGAACATGTTCAGTCATACCTGGTTTCTTTAAGAACTAATAATATTCTGTGACAAAGGTAGCTGCATTCAGTGGTTCTGGTCTTATCCAGAGAAGGTGGTTATCCTCATTGTGCTTGGCATCCATTAAGTCATCCTGCCATATAATCTGATTGTGGAGAAAGGCGGTAAATGCCCGAATCTGGATGTCCCCAACAAGAGGATTAAGGTTCAGCTTCCTTTTCTTGGGGATGGCCTCATTATGAAAATATGCCTCACAGAGGAGGTGCTGGTCCCTAGCAGATGCTTCTGTAAAGGTTTTGACAAAATCTGTTGGGTGTAGTACTGCATGGGGTCTGCCTTTTGTGATTGATTTGATCTAAAACCATGTGAGTCATTCCATAAGGAACACAGAGTAGTTGCTAGATGGTTTCCTTGTAGCCAATAGCTTTTGTGTCAGGTCAAATACCAAGGCCAATCTGCCTTTCAACTCTTTGTTCTGTTTCTTCAGAGCACGAGATTCCTGACGTGTCTGCTCTAAAGCTTCCCAATTTGAGTAGGTATGATTTATCCAAATTTGTTTGTGCTCTTGCAGGATTTTGGCCTGTGTTGCAGTATACTCTTTCTTCCATTTTTGTATTACTTCCTGATCATCCCACAGCCGAGTCTGTGTTTCAGCATTGCAAGTAGTGGGGTGAGGTAAGGTCTGAGTAGATTGTTCCATGAAAGTGTGGAGATTGATCTGGCTGGGAGGTGTAAATTCCTCCATAGGCATTGTATGTACAACTTTGTTGACAAAAGAAAGGGCTTCATTTGTTGCAATGCAGGACTCAGTCTTAATCTTGGGAGGTCCTGCTGGTTCTTGTGTTTCAGCTGTAGCTGGTTCTTGTGTGACAGCTATAGCTAGTTCTTGTGTAACAACAGGTTCTTCCTTTTTGACTACAAAAGTTGAAGGAGTAGGGGGAGCTCCTGACACTGGGACTTGAATTACCTTATAGCCTACTTGATAGTAAATATCCTCACATTGACAACACATATATTCTTTACATAGGCTCTCTATAGTCCCCTCTGACATGGTTGCTGTGCGAGCTAGGGTGTACAAATTTAGTTCCTTCTCGTATGATTCCTTTGCCCTAGCTAGTTCTTGCTTGTATGCTTCCAGTTCAGACTTTAAAAACTCATTTTCTTCTAAGATAGAGGTCATTGTTGGTTCTGGTTGAGAGGTGACTGGTTCTTGTGTAGCAGTCACAGTCGCACTGGCTGGTTCTTGTGGAGCAACTACAGGAATGGCTGCTGCTTCTTGTGTTTCAGCTTCTTGATGTAAGGAGAGTAATGTTGCAGCACCCTGGACCTCTGATTCTTGTATCTCAATGTCAATATCTGCAGCTGGTTCTTTTGTTTTAGCTATGGCTGGTTCTTGTGTTTCAGTCACTGAATGAGTAGCTAGTTCTTGTGTTTCAACTACTGAATGGGTAGCTGGTTCTTGTGTTTCAGCTACTAAATGAGTAGCTGGTTCTTGTGTTTCAGCTACTGAATGAGTAGTTGGTTCTTGTGTTTCAACTACTGAATGAGTAGCTGGTTCTTGTGTTTCAACTACTAAATGAGTAGTTGGTTCTTGTGTTTCAGCTACTTGATTGAAAACAGATGATGTCGCAACACCCTGGGCATCTGGTTCTTGTGTTTCAGTGTCCGTGGGTGGAATAGGCAAAGATCCTGGGATTTGGGAGGTTGGAGGTGTACGGGGTATTAGTCAGATGGGTTGTGGGTCTAGGGTAGTGGCAATAATGGCTGGCTTTATTGAGGCCCTTGTTCGCTTCTTTTGTAAAAAGGGCAGAAAGAAGGGAATTTGTTTTCGTTTACATGGGGGTCTTTCCTTAATGATGGGGCAGGGGGAATTATCTGGCTCAGAGTCATCGCTAAGAATATGAAGGGCAGGAGTGGATGATTCTGGTAAGGTATGAGGCGGGCTTGGTATGGTAGGGGGATTGATTGGACTGATTGGTTCTGTGGGCGGGCTATTGGGTACTTCTGGGGAGTCTGGGGGGTTTTGCAGTTGCTGCTCCTGGAGGTTTTCAGGAATTTCAGTAGCTCTTTGGGGGTTTATAGGTGGGTTATTTAGTGGAGGGTTTTGTTGGGAAAAACCCCTTTGGATGAGAAGTTGGACAAGACGGTGATGGGTGAGTGAAAGGGTGGGATCTTTAGCCTTTCTACAGTAATGTGCCATATTTTTCAGACAACCAAGCAAATAATAAGGAATATTCACCCGTCTATTATGCCGTAAATGAGACAACAGAAGAAAGTCATGCTGGTAAACTACCTGGTATCAGCCTTCGCAGGTGAGGTAATGTTTGACGAATATTGCAACTTCCATCCATGGGGGCGGAAACGAGCTAAGTTGAACACCCTGGCCTTTAAATTCAATTTGTTCTTCTGGCAAGAAGAAGTTCTGCTGGGCATTCTGAATGATATGTTTACGGCTGAACATGCAAATGTCGTCGGTAGGAGGCTTGAGACCTGTTCTATATCCTCTTCTGTTACTAAAATTCAGACCCCTTGAACAATCGAATAGTCTTCCTGAAGGTTTTGAGCGAATTGCAGGACTTGTTGTTCATCATACCCTTGTAGTCTCTGAAAATAACTGAGCCATCTTGCCTGCTGAAAGATTTGATAAGCTACTGGATAATGTTCTAACAACGCTGTTGTGGCGGGTTCGTTCCATATAACAAAGCCTCCCATAGCTACCAACTTGGTAAAATACACCGTCAAAGAGTTCGAGTAACAACTTCTGCACAGAGTGAGTTTTCCGAGCGAAGGTATGCAAAATGGTGGTAAAATACGTGAAAGGGTGGTAAAATAGGAATGGTGGTAGTGAATTCGTGTGAAATGATGGTATAGAAGGTTTGATGTGTCCTCCCCTCCCGTCAAGTGCGGCTAATAATGATTACACTCGAGTGGTCATAATTATTTAGAATCTTCTCATTAACTATAGCTTAGCTGTATTACATAAAATTTACATACCTCGCCTTACCTTTTGATTCGTTCTGCAA
Source organism: Picea engelmannii (assembly GCA_009831015.1). Taxonomy (NCBI): domain Eukaryota; kingdom Viridiplantae; phylum Streptophyta; class Pinopsida; order Pinales; family Pinaceae; genus Picea; species Picea engelmannii. The sequence goes on along the minus strand of ML802133.1, from coordinate 236,093 downwards.
ACAAAATATCATGCCTGTCCATGGTATTTCTGCAGTATTTGTGGCAGAGACTTTTGATTTATTAGATGAATTGTATCAAGGATTTGCTGACTGGAAGGATGAACTATAGTATGAGAGCATAAAAGCTTGCTGACAGATGATGTTGAAAAGTTAGTGTTTCAGCAACAGAAAAGAACGAGGCGAAACAATTGCTGGACAATGTTGTTTTGGTGATGAGAAAATGTGAATAACTGTTGAACAATGGTGTTTCAGCAACAGGAAAAACGGGGCGAAACAATTGCTGGACAGTGTTGTTTCGTCGCTGAAGCAAGTGAAGAATTGTCGGACTGTAGTGTTTTGGCAATAGGGAGAAGGCGAAAAGTTGTTGTGAATGGTGTTTCAACAATGGGGAAAATGGTGAAAAGTTGTTGCCAATGGTGTTTCAACACTAGAGAAGAAAAGGTGAAACAATTGTTGGACGATGTTGTTTCATCTATGGGGAAATGGGGGAAAGTGGTAAAAGGTTGCTAAACAGTGATGGGGGAAAAAGGTGTGGAGTTGCTGATAGTGGTGTTTCAGCAAGGGGGAAAATGGTGAACAGTTGCTGCCAATGGTGTTTCAGCAACAGAGAAGAAAGTCAAAAGTGTTGAACAGTGGTGTTTCAACAAGGGGGAAAATGGTGAACAGTTGCTGCCATTGGTGTTTCAGCAATAGAGAAGAAAGTCAAAAGTGCTGAACAGTGGTGTTTCAGCATCTGGAAAGCTTGTCTCTATGTGAAGTAGGATCGTCCTTTCCTAGTGGCCTGTGCTTCGATCAGGAATCTGCAAAAGTCGATTGTAACATGGTATTTCTTGACAGGGATTATTAGTAAATAAATTCTAATCTAATACTAAAGAAATTAACTTAAAAGAATTAATTGCAATGAGGGGTAGAAACCCCCTCTAAGAAGAGGTAATGGG
>ML802133.1:211925-222229 GCA_009831015.1 Picea engelmannii | reverse complement strand
TCTATTTGGAGTTAGGTCAGTATAGCTGACGCTCCAAGATAGTCTAGCAGAGGACGGATAGGAATGGAGTTGGAAGTAGGTTAGGAAGGAAGGATGAGTAGAATAGTTGAGACTATATGGAGATCTGTCTTGTGGTGGGAGTTGATGAAGAAAAATATGTATATATGAATATTCATTATTATGTAACTAAACCACAGTTGTTTAAAATAAAATTATTGAACCGAACAATTGTGATTAAGCGAATTCTCACACAATTAATTGATTGTTGTCTTTTTAAAACACTAGTCTTGCTGATTGGATTGGATGCATACATGAAATACTAAAGGATGACAGTTTGATTATTAGTACATGTACGAGAATTGTATGTACTAGCTACACATACACTTCTTGTACATATACACTAGTATGTATGAGTTTTCTTGATTTACTTACTAATAATGTCGGTTACTTGTTATGGATGTGTGAACCATGTTCTTGTTCTTTGTACCATAAGATACCTTAACTTCGGGACGAAGTTTCCTGAAGGGTGGGTGTATGTAACGACCCTTGATTATTAAGTATAATTAATTTAATAATATAATCCTAAAGATTAGCTAAACTATATTTATTTATTAAAATAACCTTAACTAATTATTTGTTATTAATTAGTTATTCTTGATTATGATTAATTTAAGTATAATTAATGCATTAATTAATATGGTTAATGATTGATTTAATTATTAATTAATTAATTAATTAATAAAGTATTAAATAAGAATTGGATAATAAAATATAATGTTTAAATTGAGTTACGTATCCCACAAGGGATAACGTATTCAATACATGGATAATATATTTAATGAATGGATAAGGGTAATTAAATGTAGTGATAAGGAATTTAATGGGAGGAGGAAAGGCGGTGAAGGAGGGATAAGAGGGGGAAAGGAGTGAGGAGGAGGGCATTCGATGGGAAGAGGGCCATGAGTTTGGAGGGATGAGTATTTCAGAGAGCCGAGAGGGGCTGTGAGATTGGTGTGCTCTGATTGAGGCACATGATTTGTTGGTTGTGACATATTGATCAGGCAGACACCGAGTTGCTAGAGGTTTTGGGCTCGGAGGGCTAGGATATCCGTAGATATCCTGGAGCTAGGTTGTTTTCCTAGTTGGCAGGGTGGACAATAGTTTTGGGCAATTTTTCTGTGTTTGTAACAGGACTAGGCTGCGTAGCAGGTAGCAGGAGAGCAGCAGCAGCAAGGCAGCTGGCAATGGAAATAACATCAGAACCAGGTACCCTATTGAATTATGCATTTATTTATTCTGCTATGAATTCGTTAATATATGATGAATCTAAATTGCTAAAGTTGCTGGTATGAAGATCGATAATATGCTGAATAGATATTGTTTTAGTTAAGAAATAATTGCTTGTGAAGATAACAATGTTTAGATATATATTTCTGGGCATTACAGCTTCAGCTTCTTCGTCCGTTGGTTGTAATGCTACCTTGATCCCTGGTAAATATGATCAATGTTGGGTTTCATGATCTTTATCACAGATTGAAGATTGGCTTTTTGTCCAATGGACATTCTCTTCGTGGGTGCTTATCTCTGCATTGAGAACAAAAGATGGACAGGGATGCTTCTGCTTCTGCTTGCTTTTTCTTAATATGCAGGGTGTCAATTTGTGAGGCAAAAGAGCTTAACATTTCAATTTTAAAACATTCAAGTAAATTACCTATCTCGGCTCTTGTTGCTCCCCCACTGGCTGATTTTTGGACTCTTGAAAATGTGGTGTCCCTGCTGTTTGATCTATTTCTTTAAGCTCCTCTTGAACATCTTTTGCATAAATTGACAATTTCATCATATGATTCCTTGGATATGTCCCCTTTTCCAAGCATATTCAGCATATCTAGACAGTCATCCCTTACTCCTTTTAATAATATAGTTTTGAGAATATCTTTACTTACATTGGGGTGACTGAATCTCTGTAGATTATATTGTAGCCTTTCTACAAAGTCCTCTAGATTTTCATCTTCTTTCTGCATCATCTTAAATAGCTCCTCTCTCTTTTCTCTTGTTCGGCAGTAGTCCTGGTATTTTTTCAGGAATTTCTGTTTCATTTGGTCCCATGTTGTGATTACATGGCCTCCAAGACTCATAAACCATCTTAGTGCATTCCCTTTTAGTGTTGCTGGAAATAAATTTAATTTTTGAGCATTAGAAACGTAAACATAACTTCTGCATAATATATCAAACTCAAAAAGAAATTCATCAGGATCTTCTGAAGACAAACCATGAAAATTAGGTAATGCTGAGAGTGGAATGTTTTTCATGGGGGCTACTCCTCTAGGAAGATCACCAATAGGAAATCCTAATGTAGAGAAAGAGTTTTCATCATTTACCTCTCCTTCAGGACCTGCCTGTTCTTCGTGATGCAATTCTTCATTGTACTCATCCATGTTTTCTTCTGTCTGTTCCCCTGCTATGCTTGCTCTGTCCTCAATGTTTCCTGCTGGCTTCTGGACTGTCTTAGGACTCCAAACTTCTTTCCCTGTTTCAAATTTTTCTTGAAATGAAGGCTGGGACTTTTGTCTCCGAAGGTTTGGTCATTGAGCAGCAGATTCAGACTTTGATATAATCTCATCAATGTAAGTCTTTCTTCCTCCTTTTCCTTTTCCCTTTCCACCTGTAGGGTCAGTATCTTTGGGGTTTCCGTGTCCTTTCATGCAATCTTTGTATCTGAAAAATCATAAGTGCTTTTGAAATCTATAATTACCTTCCCTAACAACGGTGCCAAAATGTTGGTCACTATAATTGCTTAATTAATTTAAACAATCAAGTGCTACATAAATTGTCAACCCAGGGAAGTCTGTTTATTTCAAAGGTAACCATGTACTATATATGCTCAATTCCAAAAGCAACCTAGAGTTGTAGTAAAGGAAACTATATTAATCACACTTGCCTTGAATGAACTGAAGTTCTAGCTTGAATTACAGAAAAGAAAACTACTTATTGCAGAGCTTGAAGAGATGATCAATCTAAAGAATCCTGGATTACATTGAAATAACCACTGCAACAGGAAAGAACAACTATTCTGTAACCAGAGAACATGACCCTATCCCCAAGCAAGAACTTCAGCACCTTGTTTCTGATGAAAACACTTCATGAACTCATTAATGCATTGAAGGCTTAACTATTCTAACAGAGAACAGGACCCTTTAATTCCTTCCTTTAAGCAGGAACCTTTACCACTAGTCTCTGATTAACACACTCATGAAAATAATTGAAAGTTGGCTACTTCTAACAGAGAACAGGACCCTTTAATTCCTTCCTTTAAGCAGGAACCTTTAGTACCAGTCTCTGATTAGCACACTCATGAAAATAATTGAAAGCTGACTACTTCTAACAGAGAACAGGACCCTTTAATTCCTTCCTTTAAGCAGGAACCTTTAGTACCAGTCTCTGATTAGCACACTCATGAAAATAATTAAAATATGACTACTTCTAACAGAGAACATGACCCTTTAATTCCTTCCTTTAAGAAGGAACCTTTAGACTAGTCTCTAATTAGCACACTTCATAAATCCATCTCATAAGATTGCTAATTAAAATGATTAACAATTAACCAAGCATGAACTTCATGAAAACAATGTAACATTCAATAAAACATAATTCTTAACAAGACAGAGTTCAGTAGTGTTTCAGCAAAGAAAAAATTAATCAAGGCATAAACAAAGATCACACTAACACACTATAAAACTAATGGGTGAATCTTGTGAAGAAGGTGGGCCATCCCTTCTCATAAGATTCCCCTGAGACGAAAATGCTAGAGAAGGATGCTAAAAACAGTCTTTTATTCGTCTATCAATGTATCATATTACAATCTGAAAATGAAGTACGTCCTTCTCTCTGAAACTTTCTTAGTACAAAAACTGAATCCTGTCGAATGGTGATTTCCTCCTATTTAAAGAGGAGAATCCCTTCGGTATAATTGATCAACAAATTACAGGTGTATATCTGGGTCCTATTCTTAGTCAGATCGAATTTCTAAACTGGAATAGGATGTCCTAGTCTCTCGCAACATAATGTTATTACAAGTGTTGAGTGAGGTGTTGTTGTTACGGCTGGAGTAACAGTTCTTTCTTGTTGCTGTTGTTGCATGTTGTTTCGACATCGCAAATCGCGGCTGTTTCAACCACGGGGATGGTTGATGCTTGGCTCACGGTGCGACTGTTGTAGTCAATCTGTGTGAGTTGTTGTTGACCACAGACTGTGTAACGACTTCCTGTGTTTTAGCATCGTTGATCATAGACTATGTAACAACTTCCTCTTTGTTTCAGCAACGTCGACCAAGGACTGTGTGACAACTTCTGTGTTTCAGCATTGTTGACCATGGACTGTGTAATAGTTTCTTTAGCATTGTCGACCAAGGACTGTGTAACAACTTCTGTGTTTCAGCATCATCGACCATGGACTGTGTAACAACTTCTGTGAATTGTTGTTTCAGCAACAGGCCTCAAATGCTAATCTGCAGTTTGAACCATTTCAACACTTATACATTTCTAATCAATGGTTAAGTATGAGAGTGATGTAAAATATGGTGCAAAATAGATTAAACGTATAGTAATGAGAAGGGACGTTGTATACCTTTGGAAAGATAAGATAAAGTGATAATATGAGTTTAAATGTGGGTGATCAAGAGTGTAATAGTGGCAAAAATTATGGGCAAAAAGGTACATTGTGTGGTCCTAACACCTGCAAGAGTACAAAGACCTCAAGGCTTGCTAGACGAAGCTCCTCTCTCTCTTACTGGACTTAGGTGTGACTGTCCTCCTGCCACTGGTCTTTTTAGCCTCTTCTTCTGGTGGTCCCTCTGTTTGAAATTCGTTCCAAAAGAGGAAAAATCCCCAGTCCACCTGTTTCTTATTCAGAGTTTCTTTAACAAGAAGGGTAATGAGCCCCTGATGAGATAATCTGTTAGCAACCTTTGTTGGTTTGACCTTCACTTGTCTTGCCATCTTCTTAAGGGTTTTGTGAAAGAATTAAGGTAGGTTTATAGGTTCTCTACTTGTGAAATGATTTAGAAGTTTAAAATGATAAAACATTACCCTGTTGTAGCGCCCCTCACAAGTGATATATAGAAAAATTGCTTTCAACAATGCCTACCACTGAGGTTCCAGAAAGGACATTGGAATGTCCTTCTTCCAAATCAAGTCTTTGTGAATGGGAAACAAATAAGATCTAAACTCTATATTTGATGGCACTGTGGATTTGAACCAGCACTCTCCAGTTTTTGGCAGACCTGTAAACTCTGCTATCAATGACGAATTCTTCCTTCCCTATTTTGGCAGACCTTCCATCATATACAGTTGCAAAAGATTCTACTACCTGTTGATGAAAGATGGTAAGTCTCTCACAATAGGTGAATACCCCTGCCTATTTGAAATGCTCTGCTACCTATGGATGCGCCTCCAAGTATCAAACACCATCAACTTCATCCCTCAAAGAAGATCCTGACTTTGCCATAATTAACTGTTGATGTGTCCCTCAAACCCAGGGATTATGCGTGTAATTGATGAACAGATGGATCTTGAGTCAAAGAGTGTGACTCGGCACACAAGTATAACTTTATTAATAGTTTTCTAGTTCATCAACAGCATGAGACATTTAGGCAAGACTCGAATCAAGGAGTATATGTCAAGTTTAATGGTATGACTTAACGACAGACTGTGACTCAACAAATAGAGTGATTTCAGGTGATTGACATGAATCAATGTTTCAGCTATGAATTAACTCAACATTCAAAGAGATAACTGACAGTTCAATTGAGGAATTTTGACTCGAGCTAATTAATCAGTGTGTATTTGAGAACAAACTCAACAGTTTTTAGCAAGACTTGGAGTTCAATTGTAATGAAAATCTTAAATACAGAGAGAATATAGGTAAGAATTCAATCAATTTCGGTCGAGACTAAAAAATAACTGTGACTTGACTAACCTGTAACGAGTCTTGAGCCAATAATTATTCGAATTTTGATCACAAAACCAGGATTTCGACCATCGCTTGCCACTTGAATGAATCTGGAGTTGTAATTGCGCGCCTGTATGAGGAACTTTCAGGCTGTTTGATCTGATAACCAATACCCGAACTTGATGCATAGAATAATGAAACATTAATTCTATTCCATATCAAATATGAAATCACATCATTCTCTCCATAGATAGCTCTTGCATACTCTCGTATCCCCGCAAAACAATATCGGCCTGACGAGAGTAACAATCAGCAAGATCTGATCCCCATCCACCCGGCCTGTGTAATAAATGTAAAATGATAATGTTACTGCTCCTTTGCAAGAGTCGATAGCAATAGGAACTTTGCCTTTTGTGCCAAAAATCCATGAACACAGCTCTAGGGCATTTACGAATGGCATCCTGGATACCCATTTGTCTCTCTGCTCGGCGTTTGCTACCCTTGCTCAAACATAATGTTCAAGAGAGGATTTCATGTTCGGGTCAGTGGTGAGGATTGGGGCGATGGATGCCCTGGTACATCATTGGATGGCAGCGATGATTGTGAGAGTTTATGGGTCACTCACGACTCAACGTATTAGTGGTGACCAACTGAGGATCATGTAGTAGGCACTAGGGGGTGAGCATTTTGCCTGGGGCTTGATGCTGCATGCCAATATGGTGGGACAACTCACCAGGTGTTGAGCAGTCGACTCAGGGGATTTCGCTTTTGGATCTATTCTGGTGGCTTGGTTTTTAGAGAGGGTGCCTATGTTGTGCTCGAGAGTTTTGTTAGACCCACCAAGAGCGTGAGATCCATGACTACGGTGGTGGGTGATGATTTTGGTCCGTCATGGGGGTGGGGAGGGTGGCCATTACTTCATAGTCGAGGCTGCACAGGTATGTCATTAGATGCCATAGATCATATTGTAGTTTCCATACAGTGGGGTAGATTTCCATGATGACCCCGAGATGATATTACCCCCGGGAGAGGTATTCGACCGTCGAGGTATGATGTTATTGTTGCTAGATTTTGATTTGTTTAGATAATATAGCATCTGGTTGATATTTGTATGGATGTTGATGCTATCATGTGTTTGTTTGTGTAGATGTGGGACTGCGTGGACAGGAGGTCGAGCTGATCAGAGCACCAGCCTGCCAGGGGCCTGTGAGACCATCGCTGGGAGAGTCACGAGTAGGGGAAAGGTGGCGACGAGAGGATGTTGGGGTGAGGCCTGATGATGAGGATATAGAGGCTAGGAGACACCGTTATGATGACCCTGGTGCAAGGCCATCACATGCTCCTCCGGCTGAGGCCGGGGGAGAGTTCAATGATTTTTTCCATCGATTAGAGGCGGTTCTACGGGGAGTGCCCGAGGGGATGTGGGTGTGGATATAGGATGAGGGGATATTGGAGGAGTGTATTGGGTTGCTGAAAGAGTTGTGGACCTTGATCCGTAGAGCAGCTGTAGCCGGAGCTATGATGACTAGGCAGTTTCCCCTAGGACCCGAGGGACCTATAGCTGGCGGGGCACCTCCACCAAAGGGAGGACCTGGTGCTGGAGTACTAGAGGCACCTTGAGGGCTACTAGATATGTAGTTTTTTATTTGATATAGGTTGGTGAGCCCATTTTGTATAGTTGTGACATCCAGTTTTGTATTATTAGGGATGAGGTGAATCACCTACGTATGGGCGATGTACTATTTTTTGTAAACACTTATGACATGTTGACCGATATATATATATATATATATATATATATATATGGATATACATTTTGGGATATTGGTAATGTGTACATGTGTGATGTGTTTTTTATTGATGATTTTTTAATGTAGTTGATGATGTCTAATCTATATGTTGTGATAGACTTCTGATGGTTTATGTGTGTGTGAAGATGTCTTGATGTGATATATGCCAATCTAGTATAATGTTAGCCATGTTATCTGTTATTTGATTGAATTGTCTTGGGATATGTGTAAATGTAATGAAATCAAAATGTCGAGATAAAATTCTAACCTGCAGGTATTTGTAAAAGAGGCAAGGATCACAGACACGATACACATTGTTGAGCTGGAGGACGACAAGTTGGGAATCTAATAAGATGCTAAGGTGACAAATATGGCGATGACTGGCCTCAATGAGGAGACCAATGACGACAGTGTATTCTTCTTGATTGTTGGTGGCTGAGCCTAAACATATGCCGCTGGTGTGGAGCAGGTCATGTGAAGGTGAATAGAGGGCCCAAGTAGCCGAAGCAAGATTCTGTGTCCAACGGCTAGCTCCGTCAGCGTAACCGATGTGGTAGGCCGATGGGGGTGGCATATGTCAATAACACGAGTGATAGATTAGACGTGAGGTATGGATAAAATAAGATTAAAAAATATACAAAAGACGTACAAAAAAGAAAAATCCTAGTGTAGTATGGCTATGATCATGCGTAAAATTTCTTTAAGTACAACCCGTTGATGGGTTCTTTGAGAGGATGGCCTTCGAGGGAGGCTAGGATGTATGCACCTTTAGTGAGACAATGTTGGATGATGTACGGTCCATGCCATAGGGACTCAAATTTTCCATGGCCAAGGGTATCATCAGCGATATCGTAAGTGAGGATGAGGTCTCCTTCATTAAATGAGCGAAGGTTGACATGGCGATCAAAGGTGGCCTTTGACCATTTTTTGGCTTCTTCATTGTTCTATAACGAGGATTGACGATCTTCATCTAGGGACTCTAAGTTCAGAAAACGATGCTTCATTGGGGCAGTGTCGGGTAATAGCTCAATAGCAGTGCGTAAGGTGGGAATTTCACACTCGATGGGAAGAGTGGCTTTAACCCCGTGGACTAGATGAAAAGGTGTGAAACCAGTGGCAATTTTGACTACTGTGAGATAAGCCCAGAGTGCAGAAAATAACATATGATGCCAATTGGTTTTATGTTTGTTAACCATGCACTACAACATGGTTTTGAGGATCTTGTTAACTTCTTCTACCTGTCCGTTGGACTGAGGGTAGTATGGTGAGGCAAACTCGTGGGAGAAGCCTAACCTGGATTAGAGTTCCATGAAAATCTCATTCTCGAAATGTTTCCCATGATCAGAGACTAGTTGGAGTGGTACTCCAAAGCACGATATGACGTGGTTAAAGAAAAAAGGCGCTGTTGTGTCAACGGTGTTGTTGAAGGTAGGCATGGCTTCAACTCACTTGGTAAAGTAATCGACTGCAATGACTATGTAATTGTGTCCATTGCTAGATGGAGGGTTGCAAGTCATGAAGTCAATGCCCCATTTACAAAAGGGACCAACGGTGATGACTGGGTGTAGAAGAGCAGGTGGTGCGTGTTCTTTGTTGGCATAAAGCTGGCATTTATCACATAGTTTCACGACATGGATGCAGCCATGAAATAATGTAGGCAAAAAGTAACCAGCGTGGATGATTTTCTGAGCGGTGGTCATACATGAGAGATGGCCCCCGCAAGTGCCACTGTGGTAGTCGTTCAAGACTCTATCGGCCTCGTCAATAGTCAGGCATCGACAGAGTATGGTTTTGACCCCTCGCCGATATAAGATATCCATGATGAGGAGGTAGCGGGGTGCCTGGTGATGAATACGTCGATGATCATCTCTGGAGAGGTGGTTTATGAATTTTTGTGTTTGGAGATACATGAGAAGATCGCCATACCAAGGGTCATCTAAGGGGATGTAAAAGAGATGTTCATCGGGGAAGTCGGTATTGACCAGTGAACTGGTAGTGTCGGAGGGAAATGCCGTGATAAGTTCAGTGAGGATGAGAGATTTCTTTCTCTTGGGTGTTGAAAATTCGAGATCATACTCCTGAAGGATGACGATCCATCGAGAAAATTTACCATTAATTTGCCGACAAGTGAGCAAGTATTGCATGGGGTTGGAATCTGCTATGAATTTGGTAGTTCGAAGCATAATGTAATGGCACAACTTCTGGACTGCGAGAACGACTACAAGGGCTAGTTTCTCTTCGTGATTGTATTTCAAGGGTGTCCCTGAGAGGTTTTTACTAATGTAGAAAATGACATGCTCGCGGTCATCATTTTGAGACGAATAAAGTTCTCTCACACAAGAATTATCCAAAATACTTGGAATATAACATAATAATCCATGTAGGAATAATGTATAAAATATGAATAGATAAGATAAGATAAGATATGATTACAATTGAGAATGAGGGCTTGTTTATATACCCACGCAGGGGTTCCCTTTACCAATAGTCATGTCCTTTGAGACATGACCTTTCATTATTAATAATTATTATTTATTAATTATTATGTTATGAATATCTATGATATAT
>ML802133.1:188382-209811 GCA_009831015.1 Picea engelmannii | reverse complement strand
GGAGCAGGGTACGGGAGATAGGGAACAGGGGGGAAGGGTGGAAGGGAACGAGGGTATATGGTTGGGTCTACGGGGGGATTTTGCTGGTTTTTTTGTTTTTTATAAATAAATATATATTTCTATTTCTAATAAAAAAAAAATTATAATTAAAAATTTATATTTTATTTTGTTTTTTTTTTATAGAATTTTTGATATATATATATATATATTTTAATTAATAAATTATGCCTCGTGAGTTTTGGACAGTGGAGTGGATAATCTATTCGAAACTTCTTCCTTGAATTTTTCTTGGCAGCAGAGTAGTTATTTTTCAACAGATTTCTTGAATTGTGAATGGCCAAAGGCCGATTTTTGGTCAAGGACCTTGGAATCGGAGAATCTCCGAAATGAAGGGGTTGGATAAAAACCATCTCAAATAAGGTTTGAATAAAGTTCGACCAAGGGTCGGATCAAAACTTGCTCTGATACCAAATGAGACAAACAAAGTTTGCTCACACAAGAATTATCCAAAATACTTGGAATATAACATAATAATCCATGTAGGAATAATGTATAAAATATGAATAGATAAGATAATATAAGATATGATTACAATTGAGAATGAGGGCTTGTTTATATATCCACGCATGGGTGCCCTTTACCAATATTCATGTCCTTCGAGACATGACCTTTCATTATTACTAATTATTATTTATTAATTATTATGTTATGAATATCTATGATATATGTATATTTATGTTCATAACACATTTCCTATTTGAATGAGAACTCCTGCTATTGAGATGGCTGAGGATGATATGTAGAGGATATAGTCGCAGTTATAGTCGGGTGGACTAATCAAAGGGGCATTGGAGAGTGTCATTTTAAGATCATCGAAAGCGTTTTGGGCATGTTCATCCCAGTGGAATGGGATGTTGTGGCGTAGTAAGCGAAGGAAACCATGTGCTCGAGTGGAATAGTCTGGGGCAAAGCGCCGTAAAAAGTTAACTTTTCCTTGTAGGCTCTACAGTTGGCGTAAATTTTGAGGAGGGGAAATTTTTGTGATGGCTTGGACTTTGAGGGGATCCATGGTAATACTGATTTGGGAAACAATGAACCCAAGAAGGCGGCCAACAGTGATGAAAAATACACACTTGAGGGGGTTCAAGCGGGTATTGTACTAACGACACTTTTGAAAGATGATTCGTAGATCATCGAGATGCTGAGTGTGTTTCTTGGATCGAGCGATGAGGTCGTCCAAATATGTGAGGATGATATGAGCCAGGTTATGAAAAACGCATGTCATGGCCCATTGGAAAGTGGTGCCGACATTCTTGAGGCCAAATGGCATGACCCGATATGCAAAGGTGCCCCAAGGGGTAGTGAATGCGGTCTTGTATTGATCAGCGGGGTGAATTTTGATATGGTTGTAGCTAGAGAAACCGTCCATGAAGGACAAATCCTCATGACCTGTGCAATCATTGATGATTTGGTCGATGAAGGGCATTGGAAAGTTGTCTTTGGGACAGGTGTGATTGAGGTCGCGGAAGTCCGTACAGACATGGATAATGCCCTATTTTTTGTTAATAGGGACAGGGTTGGAGACCCATGACGTATAGGCGATGGGGTAAATGAACCCTACAATGCGTAATTTGTCAATCTCGGCTTTGATGGCCATTGCTTTGGATGGGTGTAGCGGTCGCTATGTTTGGCAGACTGGTGTGATATCATGCCAAGTGTCGATGAGATGTTCGAGGATAGAGGGGTCAAGGCTGGGCATCTCCATTTATGACCAAGCAAAAATGTCCCAGTATTTCTGTAAGAGAGCTTTGTAAGCAGTAATTTCTTCAGGAGTGCATGCGGTGCCAATAGTGATTTCCTTGACGACTTCCTTTTTGATGGAAATATTGATTTTAATGGTGGGGGAAATGTTGGCCATATTACCTTCTTCAAAATCATCAGAGGCAGGGATAGGGTTGTTGAACCAGTCGATATGCCCTAATGGGATAAAATCCTTGGTTTCGACTACGTATATGGGGTGTTGGTTAGGAGGCACGAAGGCTTCCTGTGAAAGAAAGAGAGATCGATGGTGTAGCACATCCCATGGGCAGTCGGGGGTGATTAATTCCTCGAGTATGTCCTCGTCACAATGGAATTGTCGAGAATACAAGGGATGCAAAAGAGGAATATCGGTGACTGTCACCTTGTGATTATCGTCTGGTGATGAAGAAGTAGGGGGAGTGATGCAAGGAGATTATGATGGTTCACTTGACATAAACCAAATATCGAGATACTGAGGGTTAAAAATGGTAGTCGGGCATAAAATTTCCGTGGGGAAATGAACGGGGGAATTGGGGGGATTTGGGGGTAAATCCTCATATAAGTCATCCAAGAACAATGGGGGAGTAGGGAGTGCCTCAGGTTCTGGTGAAAATATATGAACCATAGTAGGTGATGGGGTAAGGGTATTCACTGGTTCTGCTGGAGGAGAGGGTGTGTGATTTTGAATAAGAGTCATTTTGCAACACCTGTATTCAATGATCATAGGACATTAATATGTGAAATGATAAAGTGATTCTCATAAAGAGAAAGGACATCTCATTCGTTCGTTGACTGAGGTCGTGATATAATGGATGTCGGTGACGTGAGTTGGGGTGGGTCTTTGCTGAAAACTCTGGCATACGACTGTTAGCGTCTATCGGAATTGAGGTAATGCTGGACAATGGTGTGTGTAATGGCCATATTCTGAACATATGGCACATGCTAATTTGGTCCACAGTCCTTTGTTACTTGTGTTCTAGGAGATAGAAGCAATACTGGAGGAAGTGATGAGCGATGGTGGTGCTTGAGGGAGTTGAATGAGATTATGTAACTTGGGGAGAGAGGGACATCGATTAGTGGGGTGTCCTTCTTTCTCGCAGAGTGCACAAGGAGGTTGGATGTGAGGAGGGAGAGGAGTGATGGGATCTTTCTTCTTTCATCTGCCCCCAGCTGTAGCGATGGCGTTAGCAAGAGGGGGTGATGGTGTTTCTTCGGGAGTAGGTATTGGAATCTGCATTGGAACTCCTTTGGTTTGGGGAGGGAGGGATGGTTGAGGGACCATCTCAGGCATATGTAGATACCAAACTGGGATTGCCAGTACCATGTTAGGAAGGGTAAGCATTGCAACTACCTGGAAATCTTGTATACCTGGTGGGGGGTAAAAGAAAGGGATTTGGGTAATGGCTTGGGGGACTGTTTCCCAGATTGGGATATGGCCCCGGGGGAGGTGAAGATTAGGAATGGGTCGAGCTAAGGTCATTCCAGGGGGTTCCTAAGGGATAATTTCTACAACTAGTGGGATTTCAGGGATAAAAGAGGCCTCGGTGGGAGGGAGAGTATCTTCAGTTGTCATTTCGTTGGAGGATACGACATATACTTGGGCTGAGGGATGGAGGAGAAATGGTGCTCCGTGGTATGTCCCTAGCAAGGATGGGTCTTTGAAGATTTTAGGGCCCATCTCAATGAGTGGATAGGTGTCGGGATTAGTGTGGATGAAAGGGAGGATGTTATCGATGTTGGATGAGGGGTTGGGCTCATAATGTGATACTTGATCAATTGTAATGATTTTTTCGTTATGGGGTAACATCATGGTTCGGAACACAGAAGAGGCGATGACCTTCATAACATACATGTAGCTATGACCAAACAAGATATTGTAGTCGAGCAGGTCATCGATAACCTCAATGTCAATTAGAAAGGTTTTTCCCCCGAGCTCGACGAGGACATTTTGGAAGAGTCCCTCGGGGGATGAGGGTCTTCCATCATAGGCTCTTAAGGTAATGACAGATGGTATAAGTTCAGGGGAACTGAGTTTATTCCATACATATTTTGACATAATGCATGTGGATGCACCCTCATCAATGATGCAACAATGAACTGTAATGTTTAGGATTTTAACTAGGATTTGAAAAGCGATGAGAGTGGGGAGGCGAGGTTCTCCACTATCGATATCAAACGTAATGAGTCGGGTATTCGCAGGGTCGACTTCCCCGAGGGTGGAAAGTAATGACTTCCGTTGAGTAGGAAAAGTTTGAAGGACTTCTAAGACTGACATAGTAGCAAGCGATTGTGCCAAATCATCAGCCAAACTGTAATTATGAGCCGCCCTAGCCTGAGAGTTGTGGACATTCCTCTGTAAGGGGATGCCAAGAATATGAAGGGGTGGGTCAGTATTACGGCAAGGAATCATCAAAGGGGGCCCAGTTATGACTGGGGGTGCGTCCGAGGTGGTGGGAGCAGACTCAAGAGTTGCGTTGTATTGACGTTTGCGTGTTTATAGAAGAATTTCTTCCTCACTAGTGAGGAGGATAGTACGATCGACAGGATTGCCTGGATTGGGATATTGTCATATCTGTGGTAGGGTAGGTTGCATGTCTTGTTGGGTGTTCATTACCCCCTGGTGCAGGATGGGGTTTTGTAGCACGGTTGGGGGTGGTTGCTACACATATTGTTGTGGGGCCTGCTGGGGGGTAGGCGGTGCCGGGGGACGTGGTCCACTTACAGATTCTTTCATCCATTTAAAGTCGACAATTTGGGGGCAATTGTGAGTATAGTGACCAAACTCACCACAAAGGGCACAAGGGAAATTGGTCTGAAGATTGTAGTTATTTTTCCCTTGGCGTTTATTATTTCCCCCTTGAGGGTTTTGGTTCCCTGTGTTTTGGTTGCCCCCAATAGGTTGGTTCTGGTTTCCTCTTGGTCTAGGATTATTATTGTTCCAATTTTTTCCTTTCTTTCTAGCATTTTTTGATTGATGGGATGGATTTTCCATATTCAGTTGTTCAAAATTTTGATATTGTTGAATGGGAGAGGGCTGAACGAAATTAATCCCAGCGTGTGGGTGTCCTGGTGGTGGATCCATAGGCTGTGGGGGGCTAGGAAAAGGAAAGTACAAATTATGTTGTGGCAATGATCTATAAAGTACATAGGAAGGCGTGGTGATTTCTATAGTGCTTAGGGTATAGGCTGAGGTAGAGGGAGTACGAGAATTTGGTTGGATAGATGGGTGTATTATGGGTGCTGGCGGGGGTCCACTGATGGGTGGAGGCAGGCCAACAGGGTATGGTTGCTGATAAGGAGGAGGGGGATAATAAGAGATTCCTCCATATGCCGACATATATTGGGGTGTTCCATGCATGGGTGGTTGTTGATGCTGTGATTTGTGGTGTGTAGTTTTACCGATCAATCCATCTGCTGAGTGAGACATCCCGGGTTTGTCTTGGCCGAATGGCATGAGTCTTGGGGTGTTCGGGAGTACTGTGTATAAGTATTCAGACTGGGCATAAATGAGTTCGAACTGTTGGGCTTTCCTAATGGATTCTTCTTCAGACTGGGGGAAAGTGGCGGCCACATCTTTGGCAAGGAGGGAAAAAAGTGATTTGAGGAACCAATTGAGACATTGTTGGGGGGTAGCATCAACTTTGCAGAGACTACGTCGCCGACGCCATTCGTGGATGTGGTCAACAATATGTGTGGAGGCGGTTTGTTTGAAGTCTGAGAGTAGTTCAAGGCCATTGTCATGATGAATGGGTAGTTGAAAGAAGGTAAAAAATGCTTTGGCCAAGGATTCAAAAGTCGTGTGGGACCCAGATTTTTCTTCTACATACCATTTGGCTGATGTGCCAGTGAGAGTACATTGAAATAACATCAATCAGACAGAATTGTCCATGATGTTGTTTGAAGAACACCATAGGTGAAAGGTCATGATATGGTTGGCAGGATCGTCTCTTGCTTTTCCTTCAAACTTGGGGATGTCTGAAGGGAGTTTGGTAGGCATTACAGGCCATGTGGGGTTGTTCAATATAGGATCATTAGTGATTTTAGTTAGATTCGGGATATTGAGGGAAGCCAAATATGGCATATGGGGTGGTGGAGGAGCATTAATTCTAGCCATAATGTGAGTGGTCTGAGTACCTAACCCTTGGAGGGGGCTAGGTGGGTTTGTACTTCCTCCTTGAGAAGAAGTTGGCCTCCCACTTTCGTGTAAAGGAGAGTGAGTGGATGGGTGGCCTTATTAAGTGGACCCAAGTAAAGTGGAACCAAGCAATGCTGATATAAAGATAGTGGCACTCACAGGGGTGTAAGAAGGGGGAGCCGATGAGTTGGCAAGACTAGTAACTCCTCCTAGAATAGGAGAGAGATTTAACAAGCATATGGAATGATGGGGGTTCTATGGGTCCCCTATGATGTCCGTCTAGATGAGTGAATGTGTGCGAAGGTGGTGAGAGCAATAAATAAATAAGAGCCTTTGTTGTAATTTCTATAAACTTCATAATATATTTCCAAATCAGATGTAATCAGAAGGGCATTATACATAAAGTGTTTTGATAAAGAAGAATATATGTGGATAGGTGAATTTTTTTCGCGTGGGAGAACAAAGAAAAGAAATGATCGTGTCCTAAAAGATGTAACATCCTTCTTCTCAAATAGTACTGGACCTTTCAATAGCACTCGACAGTGGGGTCTGAAGCCATCGAAAGAGAAACTAGTGAAGGATGAAGAAATCAATTATAATGAGGGGTAGAGGGGGAATATCCCGAAAGAAATGGCGATATTTCCCAATAGCCACACAAAATCTTATCAAGGTGCAATTGCAGCCCACAATTGCCACCTGGGTAGATGTCCTAAAATTTGGTCACTAGGTACCTCAGTCAAAGTGCGGAATTTAGATTTTCAACCTAAGAAATGGGTCATCGACTGGATCACGTCCAAGAGGTGGGTGCCTCAAGGGGGGATGCACAGAACAACCAGACCTCAGCCTTCAACCCTTCATGGGTATCTGCCTACCTTATGGTGTTAGGAACACTTGACTTGGAGGATTTAAAGTTCCCTATTTGACAACTTCTATTGTTTTGAAAATGTGAGAACCAGATAACGGGGAGTTATTTGGATGCCTGTCCTTGAGATCCTACCTAGACTAAAAAATTGTTTTGTCACCTCCTGTGGAGGAAAACTTAGTGAGTTTTTTAGAAAATTTTAGATGTGTTTGTGTGAGAGATTGGGGGTTTGAACCAACCTCGTTGAAATTAAATGGGAGTGGATAGTTTTGTCAAAAAAAGGGGTGGGGGTTTTCAGAATCCCGTTGGAGGAATCTTACTTTGACCTCCACAACTTCTAGATAAAACTATGTGAGTAATTGGTGATCTTGTGTGTGAACAAGTGAAAGTGTGCCAAGTTTTAATAAATTAGGCATCACCTTGCTGAATGTGGACTTCTCTTGGTCCTTACAAGTCTTTGATTACCTAATTAACTAAATGTTGTTGGTACAACCTTGCGGAATTTTAAAATGCCCAGGAAACTAGCATGTGGACATGTGGGTCCTTTACTATTCCTTTAACTCCCTAAATGTGATTTAATCTAAGAAATATTTGAAACTATCCTATATTGTCAATATGTGGGCATGTATTGGCCCGTTACAAAACCTTTAAACTTCCCTAGTGATTTAATCTAAGAAAGCAAATTTCAACACTATCTTATCTTTGTAGCATGTGGGCATGTATGGGCCCTTACAATCTTAAGATGTGTTTGAAAAATAAACTAAGAGGAGTCCCAAGGGGGCTATTTTCCTCTCCTAAATATTTTTTCTTTTTAAGGGAGATGAAATTGTCCCACAACCTCTTTTTGATTCTCAAGATCGCTTTGGAGCGCAAGAGAAGAGCATACTCGACGATTGATATCCAATTTCTGGTCCCAATGCAAGTTTTATATGTGATGTAAAATGATTCCAACTTAACTTCAGTCAAAGCAAGTCATCCATGTGGCAAAACGACAAAAAGGAGGAAAAGTTATGATTTTACCCCTAAGTGCCTATGTGTTTTGACTAATCCCTTTATATGGAGAGGGAATGTAAGTGTAGTGCAACATGCATGGAATCAACTTTCAGAAGGATATGGGCCCTCCACAGATCATAAAATGCTTAGAATGTATATTTTTCTGCACAGGTGCGTGGGTCTCAGACTAGACAGAGGCACTTTGAGCTCCAATGTGCAAACTAGAAGAGGTTGATGGGTGTAGGTGCACAGAAGGCGCTGAGTAATACAGTGATTTTGGTGCACATGCACACGATGTGCAATTGTGGGCTGATAAACCTGCGCACAACTATTACACGACCGTGAAGAAAATTTCAGATGAAATTCCTTCAACTCAGCTTTGAATTTGGCTTCTTGTAGGTCAGATTGGGCAGGTTATGGTACCTGCAGGTTAAATAAACAAAAAAAAGAGCTAAAATAACCCAAATGGGGCAGGAAATTGATACCTTTTCCCAGTGGATTTGCCAATCTGTTGCGCTTCTTTTGTCACCTAAATGAGCAAAACAGAGGTGCTTACAAGCTTAGTTGGGTTAGCTAAGAAAGACAATAGTAAAGGAAAGGGTTAGAAAAATAAAGCATAAAAGACTAAGCTAAGAATTAAACTAGGAATGATAAAAACAATTAAACTATAGTGCATAAGGACATAAGAACAAGAAACAAACAAGACTCATGTCACCAATGGAAATAATTTTATTAGTGAAAAGAAAACACCAAGGCGAAAGGGAGACTTTGGGTTCCTTCTTCCTCCAAGGGAGGGCTCTTGGACCCCCAAGATTGAGCTCTTCTTACAACTTGAAGACTTGAAAGAAATGGTGAAAGAATCCCAAGCTAATTCACTCAAAAGGTGATGTGAATAGCTCAAATGGAATGGTGCTAGTATGCTCTTGATGAGAAAAGAGGATTCCCTAAGAGAATAGCAACAACATAACCTTACAAATGAATTCCTTGAAGATGTAGTGCACCCATGGCCTCTTTTTATAGCACAACTTTGAGGTATTATGCAACCAACTTTTAGTGTGAACAAGGGGTTGTTTAGGGCACCTTTAGGTCTTTGAACAGCCACCCAGCTGGATTCAACGGAGATTTGGATGTCAAATTGACTTGAAAGCTGAACCAGAAGTGGGTGGGAGGCCGACCAACATCATAAATGCACCGTTCTCAGGTGTGAGCATCTTTTAGCGTCCACAATCACGCATCGTGCGCATGTGCACTTTTCCTGTGTTTATTGATGGCGCATGTGTGCGTGCTCCGTGTATAGTCATAGCGCATCCTGATTTTATAACTAGTTGTATAGTTTTGGACCTTTTGGAAATGAATTTTTGGTAATTTTGGTCCATGGGTGAACTTAATAGCTATTTGGAGATGCTGGATTCCTGTAACCATTTGTTGATGAAATTTCAGTGATAACAATTATCATTTGTTTCCTTCAAGTTTTTCTGCTGCAAGTGACTCCATTAGCCCTAAAAGGCACTAATTTAGAACTTAAATTTGTTTGATTGATGAAACCAACCCTCAAATCTTTTAACTCAAGCAACCTACTAACATTTTCTAACACTAGAATAGCTTAACCTACTAACAATATTGTTGTTTTTACTAAAGTAAGCTACAACCATTAATTGCAACATTAAAATATTCTAAAAGTAATTGAAAAGGATGATTTATACATTGTCTTGTTTGCTTCTAACAAATTCTATTATTATGATTTCAATGGTTGATGATTCTTAGTCATTTTGAAGCTATTTCAAGGAATTTAATGTGAATTATTGCCTTATAAATATTGTTGTTTACTTCATCATTATCAGCCAATTTCTCTTATTGAGAAAGTCTATGGTTTTATGAAGTGATAACCAGCAAGTGTAATTGAATATATATATATATTTTCTTGATTCTTTGTTCTGGAAAGGTACACTTTGACATATTATCATTTCATTGGTTATAAAACTAGGACTTTCTGATCAATGGTGACTTGTGATAGGGGATCTTTATTTATCCATTTTGAATTATCCTTCTCAAACCCCCAAGTCACTAGGGAATTATCCCATGGGACTACCAACCTAAATAGAAAGAGACATCCTATTGAGGTGACAATGATAGGATAGTCTCCCATTACACCAATTTTATTTCCTTTAACCTTTTCTCCTATCAAAGTACAAATTGCACGATAGAAATTCCTTCTTTGAAGATTTTTGTGGAGATTATTCTAGACATGACTCAATTAGAGGCACCTCTTGTTCACTTAGAACATATTAATGAGAAGCATCATGATTCAACCATGACGAATGAGACACACAAAATGTGTGTCAGTATTTAGTACAATAAGTCTGTTCACCCAAGGATTTTTTCCAAGGGAGACCTTGTTTTGGTTTATGATCAAGACAAGGATGCTTTAGGGGTAGGAAATATAACCCGATGTGACATGACCCTTACATTGTGAGGTGTTCCATGTGGAATGGATCTTATGAATTATCATATTATGAAGGTAATGTTCTTTCAGACCTGAGAAATGGGCTCTATCTCAAGAGGTACTACACTTGAGCATCAAGGCTAGAGAATTTGCCCCTTTGTAATTATTGTATATTGGTAGTATTTAGGACTTGTATAATTTGTTTTATTTATGTTTCCTTTTTCTTATGGTGCTTCTTCTTGATTGGAATATGTCACTGGAGTCTTCAATCTTCATAGGGTTCATAGACCACACCAACCATCACACTCATGACCTTGCTTTTGCCATGTGGGTGATTTACTCACTTTTGGGCCAAGTGGTAACTTCCGGAGGCACATGTCCAGGGCCAACAACCAATAATGTGGCTGAGTATAGCTCTGTGATTGAGATTCTTAGGGATGGGATTTCACATGGTATCTCATCTTTGGAAGTTCACCTGGATTCCTAGTTGGTGGTGTCACAGTTAAGCGATGACTACCGTGTGCTCGATTCTATGCTTCTCTAATGATTCCTTCATGTACATCTTCTGGAACGCTAATTTAACTATGTTACATATGTTCATGTTTTTAGGAGTGAAAACTTAGTATTCTATGCATATTATAATTATGTGTTAGATTTGAATTTGTCTCATAATTAAAAATCAGAAGCACATACACATAAATGTATATAAAAATATTTCACATTTTGCACATAACAACATAATTGTACTGAGACAAAAATATGCATAATGTTCATTAAGTACAAAAAATGTGGGTCAATGTTACCAAATGAAGCTTCTAGACCCGAGTGTCTATATATATATATATATATATATATATATATATATATATATATATATATATATATCGATACAATAATACATAAATATCTATTCCAATGGCCCCGCCCCCACATGAGTGTCTCGAAAATAGACTATGACGTTGGCTAATCACCAGAAAACCTGCACCCAAGCCTGTGGTACCCTAAAAAAATTTCGTTGCATATTCTTTGGCATGTATTTTATCTACACCATGGGGACTTGTTGTATCAAGTGGTCTATATTCCTCTGAACATTCTGGAGAACTCTCTCGACTCTTTCAACATCCGCACCTGGTTGCTCCATGCCATGTCCTCTGCACAATTTTTATTAATGAAATAAATGTACAAAAACTATTAAAACACATAGTGAATGAACTCACTAGAATGGTGGCAGCTTATCTTTGAGAAGAGATGTGATGGTTGTTGACGATTAAAATCGTGACGATGAAATCTACCTGCAAAGTATTGCTAAAGTGCTATTATTTAACTATTCTAATAATATAATACTAGTATGTGGGACCCCCTTGTAGACTAGAGGAGCAAGGATAGACATATTACACATGTTTTGATGTTGTTGTGATCTTTCCTACACAATCCTACATTTTTGACGATGTAGTCTTAGTTTCATTTGGTGTGATAATAAGTGGATAATGCATTATTGTGGAATGATTTTGGTAATCACTTGCGACATTGAACATGTTCTATGGGTACGAGGATCATGTTTTTTTACAATTGCTATGTTATATCCTTGTTATTTATTCTTATGTTGATTACTTAGCCACATATATGCAAGGGATACTTAATGGTAGCATGCTCAAAACAAAGGGAAATTATGGAAAGGTTTTATAGTTCAAACAAAATGGAAGAAACTGTGTATTTGAGCTATAATAAAAGACTATATGCAAATTTTGAATGAAAAAATTAATGGATACTAGTGTTAGTCCTAGTTGTTATGCTATTTGTTTGGTTAATGGACAATGCAAATTTCATTAAAGCCACATGGAGTCACATATATCAATGTTAATATGGATTATTGGGTGGAGTTATGACAAGGGTTAACGTGTAAACTATCTTGGGTGGCACACTATGCAATAGATATCGTCTCAGATCTCACGATGGTTTGGCATTGATTATGCATTGGTTATATGGATTTATTATTGGTGGATGTTATGCTTAATGGGATTTCTCATACTTTGAAGAATGGGGCTAGGTGATGGAAGTGACGTGCATTTACTGCACATCACTCCAAACCTTCCCTATCGTCCGTCACCCTAGCATTGTTCCATTGTTGCAATTTTTCTCTATTGGTTGTGAAGCTCCACATTTTTAGGTTTTTGGAAGGGAAAGCTCGACTGACTCGTCATTTAAGAATTTTCCCCATAGGTATGATTATTTTCTCTCCATCCATGATGTAGTCTCTGTTTTATGAACCAAATGGTGGTTCAATGATGCTTGGATTCTGTGTGTTCTTTATATTTTCGACTGTGTGTAAATGTGTGTTATGGCTCTTTGTGATGACTGTAAAATGTTGGAAATTATAATTAGAGAAATGGGCATTATTAAGTTGCACGTTGGTTGTTGCTTGGTCAGTGTGGTTTTTATGATGAGTCTCTATGGAATAATAGTAACATGGAGCGATAAGGCTCTGATTTGATGGTTGAGCATTTTATCCACCATTCTAAGTATAACTGTCTATCAACTCGTTTCACTCCCAATTGTTTTGGTAATCCTTACCCAGTTGCGGAGGAACTGCCAACAATTGGTCTATTCTTTTCTTCAAACCCCGAGTTATGGTTGATGGCTCATTCTTACTGTATTTTCATTAAAGTATCCTAAGATACAGTCTTGGTTGGCCCCAAACGTTAATATAGGTTGTTGGGACAGGGGCAGACCCAGGGTTCAACGCTTCAACAACGCACCAACAAAACCCTAACTATTGACCCTTTTGGAAACGCCTGCGAAGAAGATGAAGTCTCACTCAAGGTAGAGGCAGGGGGGTTGCAGTACTCATGTGTCTACAACCTATCCGGGACACAGATCTATGATCACAATACTTAGTAGAGCACTTATCCATCAATATGCATTAAGTTATGATTCTTATTCACATTGCATATCAAACCCTAAATATAGAAAAACAATGTAATAAACATATCAAACACTTCCAAGCACTTAACATAAGCTCATATCTAACATTCATTCACATCATAAATAACTAAAAATTCATATATCTATCTATCATACACCAAGGATAATGCACTAAGCAAATAGATACATAAACAACATGAACAATATTGCATGAAGCACATCGACATAGGATATACGTGGTTCACCCCAATGTGGGGCTACATCCACCAACTCTTCTTCTTGTTTATTAGTCTCCAATCTTCTTACAGGCACAGAGCCACAAAGCTCACTCCACACTGGACAGGTGATCTGTGCACAACGTGCTAGATCCACCTTCCTCAAAATCAGGTCACAACACAAAGCCTTACACAATCACTTGCACTTAGCTCTGCAAGTCTTAACATACTTTATTTGTGCACTATGCCAATGACCTCTTGCACTAAGCTGATTCTAGTACATATTACATCGCTTAGCTATCTATTTATACATTTACAAAAGGGACCAAACATGGGTAAAACCCATGGGCTGACATCCCATACCCGTTACATAAACCCTAAAAGCCCAAAAATCCCACAAAATGGGCAAGATCCCGCAATCTCCGCTTCGGCTGGGCGCTCCATCTTCGACCAGCCTATCGAAGTCCCAAAAATGGTCAAACATGACCAATGTTTCTACAAAACTTGGTCCAGGGCCAACAGGCCCCCAACACTCACCTGTGACTCATCTCAAGTCACTCTGATCTGGGTAATACTACTTTGAAGGCCTCGATATTAGCTTGAGCTGCCTCAACTTGTTGATTCTCCAGAGCCTCTTTCTCAAAAAAATCCTGAATGACTTGCTCGGTGACAGGCCCTTCCAGGCACTATTCCACTATTGCGACCACTTGTTCAACTATGACCCTTATCCCTCAATCTCTTCAAAAAGTGTGCAAGCTTCGTTCTGCACCAGTTGGAGTCTCTGTGTCACCTCGATAACTTTTCTCTAGATGGTAGTGACCTGCTACTGAACTACGTGCTGCTCTTGCGACCTCTTCATTTTTTCAACTGCAGTAAGCAACTTCATCTGTTCTTGCACTATAGATGCCTACTACTTCACGTCTTGGAGTTGTGCTTCCAATATCCTCATCTCTAGGTTTTCTGCAAGGCACTCATAGGTATGCACACTATGGCCACTCAGTTTCTTACATTCTGAGGCCAACGCCCATATTCTTTCTACTGTGCTCCTGATAGTGTCTTCTCTCTGATCCCACACTTCTTGCAGAGTGCTCGACAGTGCTTGAAGTTCTAACTCTGCTACTCTTTCTTGAAGCTACTGAATGGCCTCAACGAGCTTCTCCACTTGGCTCTGAACTGTCTCTTGTTCCATCTGTGCCAAGACTGACATAGAGCAAAGTGCTCTAGTCACGACTTCCTTGACCATAGTCTGCTCCATGAGAAACTGGTCTTTTTCTTTCTAGATTTTCTCTCTGTCCTCCTCAAACTTCTCTCTCATGTCATCTTTCTCTTGCTGCGCAAACCAAAGTTTCTCTAAGGCCTCCTCCTTTTCTTCTTGGACTCGATGAAGTCGAGTCTCTGTTGCATTTTCTAGTTTGCGTAATTGGGTGGGCTCATCCCCTAATTCTATATTTTCTTCTGAGGATGGCGCAGTAGAAACTGCACGACTCGACTGGATAGCTTGCTGGATGTCTTTGAGCCCCTTATCTATTCTGTCATACATCAACTCCTATTTTTCTCCATGTCTTTGCAGGATGTCTTCTAAAGCATCCTCGACGGTTGTGATGATGAGCTCAATGTCGTCCACAGTGAGCACATTCTGTGACTGAGGCTTATTGGCTTGGGACTTCTTCCATGCTGATGGTTTTTGTGGAGAAACATTCCTTTTCTTTAGAATCTCAGCCTCTTTAAGGGGATCCTTTTGTGGTGTCAATTCACCCTTTCATTGCTTGTCTTTTCCCCCTTCCTCCTCTTGGTTTACTTCGTCACCTCCTCTTCCTCCAGGTGAGTCAGGCGCAGTTTCCTTCGATGCACTGTCCTTCTCCTCACTGTCTATGTCATGCAATTCCTCCTTTTTCTTATTTTTCTTTGCGCTGCTCATTCCATCATACTCAGTTCGGGTGACCAAAGGACTTCCGATGATATCGGGGTCGGAGAGTTCTGCATCTCCAACCGATACTAGGAATTTGGTTGGCCATTCCTTGGTTATTTCCTCCATGTCTTCATCAATCAATTTGTAGTATGACTGCAAATCCTCTTTAATTTCTTCAATGCACACAATGATGTAGATGAATTGGCGGTCTGCACGAAACTTCACTAGAGGCCTATATGTGTGCAAGGTGTTCGGGGTCATTCAGGGGAATGATTAAATGGCGCTCTTGAGATGTAGGTAGTAAGCATGGACCACCGCATTTGATTTCCACTGCTTCGCCATATCACTCGTATACCACAAGGTGGTGAACCTTGTGGCTAATGTCTCTGATGGCTCGACTTCCAGGAATTTTTCTCCCTCCGGAATCCCCCAAGAGATAAATGCAATGAGAATCAACAACTACTGAAGTGAAATTTATAGCCTTGGTCCTGCGCTTCGCGATAGTCCTTATCCAACTCGTTGATGAGGTAGCTCACCCAATTCATCTGCATCCCTTCGACACACTTCCTTGCGAGGTCAACTACAAACCCTGTGACTTGCGTAGGACAGTTCTTTCTGACAAGCTTGCCCGCTATCATCTGGCAAGCTAGGTGCACTGCGCCATCCTGGATGGAGCCTACCTTGTAGCCTTGCTTCCCCTTCTCCACATCGCCATAGGCCTCCTTTATTTGTTGTGCCATGGAGTGATTTGTAGCCTTCCCTGGGTAAACTTCTGAGGGCTTGGTCCCTCCATGCTTAGTCTAGTAATTTGGTGGATCAACACCGGATCCATAGTCATGTGCCTATCTAACTAGATATATCCTCCATGGTAGCACGACAAGAGGAGTTTAATTCACACGTTAACCTATTGATGTCTGCCGAAGTGGGATATATTCATCACGTTTAAGATCATCGACCGCACGATCTCTTTAATCTATGGCTAGGGAACTATCTTGGGCTTCTTCCCAGTCATCTTCGTCAGGTATCTATGCGGTACGAGCATCACATAGTTTTTTCGGTATCCAAGGTTGAAATTGATGATCTTGAGATCTTAGATTAGTCCTAGCTGCGATTTGACTGTGCATATCCCCTTCGGGAGGTACGCAGTGATTAACATGTACTCGAAATCATGCGGGACACTATCACGACTAACCGCACCAACCAAAGGAAAGATGTAGTTGGACAAGATTGATGGGATCTGCTTCGCATTCACCAGATCATGACGATGCTTGCTTCTTTTCTTAGTCACGGTTCGGGATGGCATAGATTGACGTCTAGTCAAGGGGGATTCTTGCAATCTACCCATGAACGATGCCTGTATACCAACATACATGACTTTCTCAGCCATGAGTTTGATCAATATCTCTTCTACATATTTCTCTACTATGCTAAGGTCGCTCGACATGCATGCTCGTTATCAAATAACTTGGGTAGGCGAATGGAAACTCATGGTAATCGAATCAATGGTGAGGTCTAGACAATACAACGTGGTATGGGATAAATTCTCTATTAGCTCAAATATCTCAGGTTGCAAAAGTGGTCCTATTGCGACATTCGATAGATTAAATAAGCAACGTCGTAAAAGATTCCTTCAACGGGTCGAAATTCCTTAATCAATGCGAATCTATCTGTTATGACGCAGTCTCAATGGTCCGATGGTGATCTTTCTAGAAATAATTGTGTTTCTAGACATTCCAGAGCCTCGTTCTAACGGTCATGATGCATCCAATGGTCATATAGCTTCATTGTGATGAAGTGTTGTTTTGCGTGGTTCTGCTATTCCGACGAGGTTCAAGTTCTGCAATCTTGCCTTCTGCGAAGTCTCCTATGGAACTTCCTGCAATCTTTCTAAATTTTCTTTCTTCTTGCTGAGATTTCTTGCCTTCTTCCCTATGATTTAAGTCACTGGGTTCCTCTTTCCATTCTTGTTCTTCTCTTCTCTTAGCGTAGTAACTTCGCACTGCCGAGGGTCTTTCAAAGTAATCAAGTGTAATGCCTCTTCTCTTACTATTTCCATGGTGGGTGCTCTTCTCTCCTGCATGGACATGTTCTTTAAACTTTCTTGTGTTCTTTCAACTTCGACAACTAATTCTCTGGCCCTTAGTTTCTTTGACTTATCCTATTGTTCTTCTATTATTCACACTATTTTCCTAGCCATGAAGTCCCTTAACTATTGTTTTTTCTGTTCTGTAGATTCCTCCTCTACTTTGCTCCAGATCTGATCTTTCTCAATCCAAGTCTTTCCTAACAAAAGTGCAAAAGGGGTATTGTTCTCAACAAACTTAATGACCTCAAATTCTTCTTCAATCGATGTTCCATGGGCAATCATAGGTACATTAGTAACTCTTCCACATAGGGTTATCATCTTTCCTTTAAACAATCCTATCCTTCTCAATGAAGGAACCATAGTAGGCTTTCCAAAACTTTCCCAAGTGATTTCTGGCATGATATTCACCTGTGTTTCCTCATCCAGAACACAGTCCATGCGAAGTATCCTATTCTTTTTTCTATGCACTGCTTCGCTTTTAATATCTTTGGTAAACTGACTTCTCTGTGATCATTCAATGTTTCTTTCAGCTGTAATAACATAGTCTTTGATTCTCTTTCTGGTTCTCTAACATATCATTAGTTTCTTGACCTTATTCATAGTTTTCTTGTCTCAGGTTCATCTTTTCAACTTTAGCAATCATTCTAGGGAAATCCAAAACCTCATGACCGACAACTTTACAATAAAGACAAATAAGACCTGTACCAGGGCATTCCTTAGAAATATGTCCCGATATTCTGCAGTTATAACACAATGTCAATCCTCTCTTTCTCTTAAATGATCCCCAACCTTTCCTGTACTGCGCACTGGGATCACAGTGATAGACCTGCAATCTGCAAAAATTCGTTCTAGGTTCCTGCACCCACTTGTTAGTCCAAAAATTATTTCTATGCATAGGAATAACATATCTTTTACTATCTCTATCAGATTTATTCCGATCAAATCTTATTTCTTCTAGCCGTGCCCTAGTTTTCAGACTAGGAAAAAATCTGTCACACATATCTAGATTCATACTTTCAAAGAAAACATTTCCACTTATCTTACCTTTACCAGAGCACAAAGCTTTAAAATCCTACCTCTTTTCTTTAGATCATAATTCTTTTTCTTAGCACAAAGCTTAGCAAGTCAAGTAGAATACTGCGCACTACGACAATAGATCTATGCACAAAGCTTTCTCTTTTCTTCAGTTCCCAACAATCACAGTTTCAGGTCTCGACAATGGAACCATTTTTTGGCATAGGGGTAGATCCAAGGTTCAACGCTTCAAAAATGCACCAACAAAACCCTAACTACCGACCCTTTCGACAACACCTGTGAAGAAGATGAAGTCTCACCTGAGGTAGAGGCAGTGGGGGTTGTAGGACTCAGGTGTCTACAACCTAGATGGGACACAGATCTATGATCACAATACTTAGCAGAGCACTTAGCCATCAATATGCATTAAGTTATGATTCTTATTCACATCGCAAATCAAACCCTAAATACAGAACAACGCTGTAATAAACAGATCAAACACTTCTAAGCACTTAGCATAAGCTCAGATATAACATTCATTCACATAATAAAGCACTATGCATTCATAGATCTATATATCACACACCAAGGACAATTCACTAAGCAAATAGATACATAAACACCACGAACAATATTGCACAAAGCACATCGATACAAGATATATGTGGTTCACCCCAGTGTCGGGCTGTGTCCACTAACTCTTCTTCTTCTTTACTAGTCTCCTTCAATCTTCTTACAGGCACAGAGCCACATAGCTCACTCTGCACTGGACAGGTGATCTGTGCACAATGAGCTAGATCCACCTTCCTCAAAATCAGGTCACGACACAAAGCCTTACATAGTCACTTGCACTTAGCTCTGCAAGTCTTAACATACTCTAGTCGTGCAATAAGCCAATGACCTCTTGCACTAAGAAGAGTCTAGTACTTTTTACATCTCTTAGATATCTATTTATACATTTAATAAAGGGCCTAAACATGGGTAAAACCCATGGGCCGACATCCCAGGGCAGACCCAGGGTTCCACGCTTCAACAATGCTTCAACAAAACCCTAACTACTGACCCTTTTGGCAACACCTGCGAAGCATATGGAGTCTCACTCGAGGTAGAGGCAGGGGGGTTGTAGGTCTTAGGTGTCTACAACCTAGCTGGGACACAGATCTGTGATCACAATACTTAGCAGAGAACTTATCCATCAATATGCATTAAGTTATGATTCTTATTCACATCACATATAACACCCTAAATAAAGAACAACGCTGTAATAAACAGATCAAACACTTTTAAGCACTTAGCATAAGCTCAGATCTAACATTCATTCACACCATAAAGCAATAAACATTCATAGATCTATCTATCATACACCAAAGACAATGCACTAATAAAATAGATACATAAACACCATGAACAATATTGCACAAAGCATATCGACACAGGATATACGTGGTTCACCCCAGTGTGGGGATACGTCCACCAACTCTTCTTCTTCTTTATTAGTCTCCTTCAATATTATTATAGGCTCAGAGCCACAGAGCTCACTCCACACTGGACAGGTGATCCGCACAGAATGTGCTAGATCTACCTTCCTCAAAATCAGGTCACGACACAAAGCCTTACACAGTCACTTGCACTTAGCTCTGCAAATATTAACATACTCTATTCGTGCACTAAGCTAAATCTAGTACTTCTTACATCACTTAGATATCTATTTATACATTTACAAAAGGTCCTAAACATGGGTAAAACCCATGAGTTGACATCCCATACCCGTTACATAAACCCTAAAATCCCAAAAAGCCCTAAAAATGGGCGAGATCCCGCGATCTTCACTTCGTCTGGGCACTTCGTCTTCAACTAGCCTGTCAAAGTCCCAAAAATGGTCAAACACGACAACCATTTCCACAAAAATTGGTCGAGGGCCAACACAAGCCTGCGTGGGTATTGGATTGATACAGGTTGTATCTTTGCATTCTATCAAAAGGACGTGTGTGTCCTCACTGTTGTTGTTGTCAAAATTTATTAACCTCCCGAGTGATTGGAAAGAGACATTGTCTCGCTGTGTTTGAATACCCACCACTGTTAAGTTAACCCTAGTCTCTTATCTGCAAGTGTTAGACGCACCTGTGTGCACTGGGTTTTTTTACTCTTACTGTCTTTTGTTTCCTTGGGTGTTAACTATTGGTTCCATCGAGTGCTTAGAGTAATAAGCAAGGACTGTATGGCTTGTTGCTGTGTATTTTCAAAAATGTGTTTTGGCCTGTGGTTGTTGTTGGATCATGTTGTCATTGATGGCAATGGTTTTATTGATTGATGTCATTGATTGATGTCAAGTGATTGATTGATGTCAAAGGATTTATTGATTGATGATTTATGTAATATAATATGTATTGTCCTTGATGAGAATGCATAGATGAAGATGGATCAATGAGTTGTCATTGATACATGATGAAGATGGATCGATGTGGTTCCATTGGTCTATGATGAATTGTTGGAAAAATGTATTATGACTCATTATTGTCTTATCATGATAGATAAGGTGCACAAATGGATGAACTCCAAAGTGGTCCCCTTATAGTGAAAACCCTCATGGGAAGAGGCTTTGCGGATTGAGTTATCCTAGAAGAATGGTTGGAGGACCCATGCTCTCATTATTGTATTATCATGATTGATAAGGTGTATAAACGGATGAACTCCAAAGTGGTCCCCTTATGGTGAAATACCTCACAGAAATATTCTTTACGGATTGTATGAGGAATAATGAGATGGAGATCAAGGAAATTGTTGGTGAAACTATCCTAGATGGATAGTGCTTGTCATGCCATTTCTGGTGGTATGTGGAATGTCACATAACTCCTCATGGTTTGAGAGTTATGGCCTTACGAAGATGAAGGATCCCCACATGAAGGATTGAAGCCCCCAAGGTCAAAGAAGTCAAAGTGACCTAAAAGAAGAAATGATAAAATAAGGTGACAAAATCAAGAAGGAATATTTATGGAAAGTGATTAACCCTAAAAATAAGGAAAATAGGTTAAGTGACCTAGAAATGGGTT
>ML802133.1:120421-151879 GCA_009831015.1 Picea engelmannii | reverse complement strand
TTTTTAATAATTAATAATTATTAATTTTAATTTATTATTACACTAACCTAAACAAACTAACCTAATTACTAATTATTTAAATTATTAATTTAATTAGTTATTAAACTAATTAATATTTTATTTAATTATTTATCCTAGATTATCTAACTTTGTTTTATTCAGGGAAGAATGGCGGGAGAACGACGAGGTGAATGGATGGAAAGATGATGTGTAAAGGAAGTAGTCATAAGGGTGATATGGAATACTAGAGAGAGAACGAAAGTGTGATGTGGATGTGACCGTTATGGTTTGGGGTGATGACAGGTGGGAGAGTAAGCGAGAAACTGAGTGGAGGATAGGTGTGTTGGAACACTTTTAAAATTAAAAACCTAATATTTTTCCTATCCATTCACTTTAACTTAGAAGCCGAGTTCCAAAAGATAAATCGTTTCGCTTTTAAGCTTTAAGGCACACACAAGGTATGTCGTCGATTGATTTCTCCCATCGATCGAAAGTTTCCCATTTTTCCCCAAATGTTTGGCACCGCCTGAATGTTAAAAAGGTCAAAACCTCTAGAGATTGGCTTCAGAGCTTCAGATTTCAGAGTTTCACGCTTTGAGTGTGTTAACACGTTGCTCCTTCAAAACCCAGATACATGAAAAGTGTCCAACAGATCCTAGTCACCACACACGTATACCCCCTGATCTCTGACGCATCTTTCCGGAAAGTGACCTGTTGGATATTTAAATGAATTTAATTAACCAAATACATGAAGTGATAAATACCTAAAAAGAAACTAAAACCCAATTAGAAAAATAAAAAAGCAGTTTCACGATTTCGGATTTCGGGCATTCTCCATATATCATGTCCTTGATTCACAAAGCCTGAACTCTCGAAATGTCTTAAGCGCTAAGCAAGTTTAATTAATGATTAGAAAATAATTAATCCCTGCACGATTTTTCATTTCTAGGATCCTACCTCGAGCGACTATCCATATCCCGAGGTCTGAAACCCCGAAATACTTGAGGTTAAATACGACTATTTAACAGCTTAAACATGATTAAAATTAATTAATCACTTCGTGATTTCGTGTTTCAGAAATCATATCTTGAACCATTATAGGATATCCCAAGGTCCAAAACCCCGAAAAATACTTAGCGATAAATATGATTAACTAATGCATTAATGAGGATTATCTCGTGATGAATTTTTCGCTGAATCATAACTCGAGTAAATTCAAATGTTGTTTTTCAAAAATTCTAATTGCGAACCACCAGAAATTAATGATATTAATAATCAATCTATGACCATCATTTCAAATAATATCCTGGACCACCGTCTAAATCTTTTTTTCATTAAATAAAGTGAATAATTCGTCAGTAAAAGTATTCATAAAATCAATACAATTAAGGGGAAAAAGATATTGAAGTTTGATTTTCATTCTGCAAGACAACAAGTTTTCAAGATAAGAAGTTTGCACATTTCTTGTGACAGGTAATAGAGATCTGAGCTTGTGATACCATGTCTCCTCATAAAACAGCTAAAGCGTCAGATGAAAGCTCAAACCCAAACACAAATGTATTCTTAGACACGTCGCCCAAGAGCATAAATTCTATGAAAACCTAGATGCAGGTATTTTATATTCTACAATATGAATTGATCAAGTGTCCAGATGATTCAGGTGATGAGGTGGCCGAAACCCAGGCTACGAGATACAAATATTTTTCTCAATCAGAGTTGCATAGAGTAGAAACGCGGCCTAGGCTCATGCCTTATAATGATATGATTGGTTGGGCACTGGATAATGTGGACCTTTCGACTAGGAGTATCTGCAATTCACAAAGGGTTGCAGTTAGGTCTTTCCGACCACAACATTTCCAAGTGATGTACAAATTATCCCCAGTTAACAATTACATTTATAATTCCACTTTCTTAATGGACTTCGACAAAAAAGAATGTGCACAATATGGAAGGAACCTACCCGACTTGATCAAGGACTGGTGTTCATGTCCTGATAAATTTAGAGAAGACACCCATGGCATGTATGTTGTTGCCTCATTATAGTCTCACATGATGTATCTAGCCATGATGCTAAGTTGGATTTTTGGGAAAGAAAACTGTGCTCGTTTCTTATTACCACTGGTGCCAATGATGCACACAGTAGCAGAGGGGTATTCCTTTGATTGGGCCAAAATATTACCAGACAACTTGGTTAGGGAAATCATAGAATATTGGTCATTGAAATCCAAAGGGAAACCTGCCCCATTTTACATGTTTGCTTATATTATGGATGCCCTATATTTCATGAAGCCATTTCCTTTGATGGGAGGGAGCTAGACTCTGACCAACGTTGAACTGATACACTTCTATCACTCCAAGCTGTGGGAGGATAAAGAAAAATATTTATTCTACGAAATCTGTAACTATGTGGTGGTGCCAATGCATATTGCTATATATGGGTGCCCACTTCCTAGGATTTTCGACAATATAGTGACCAACCTGAGAAAAATAAAAGATTGGTACATTGAAGACCAATTCTCTTATATCAGTGTTTTTGGATGTTTCATCCCTCCGCATTCTTTACCCAAGTTTCTACCTAATCGATTGGTGTGCAGAGAGGTAGCGCATCAAACTGTTCTCGGATAAATCATTAAAGATATAAATGCATTGCAGAAAAAGGTATGGCCTACCTTTACTTTACAGATTGGTATGTTCACAATTTTAGATTTCTGTCATTCAAAAGTAGAGGCCGCGACCCTGGAAGACATCAAGCTTGTCAATATTGAATTCAGGAAACATGATCCTCAAAAGATTGTGGGAAATCACATGGCTCTTTCCAATTTAAAAATATGCGAGCATGAAGATTCCCCACAGGATTATATATTCCGAGGAGTGAGATATTATCAGGAAGTTTTGAGCTAAGTCCAAAATTTGGCTCCTGACAAATTAGCTGAATTCTATAATTTTCAAAGGCACCAAAGAAATAGCCTTCCTAAAGTCTTGCATGGAGAAACCAAGACAACTCCAACAACACAGGAAAATGTGACCCAGAGTTTAGAAACAAGGAGCTTCGGTGGACAAGATGCTCAAGAACATTTGGAAAAATCTAAGGTTTTGACACAGGAGGGGGATACTATATTGACAAATCTACCAGATGATCGAACTAAAGCTTAGGTTGAGGCCTTGATTAAAAAGGGGGAAGAAAAACCACTATCCACACCAGAAAAATCAACTACTCACACATATGGGCAACAACCATCCACCGAGATAGACAACCCTATTCAATTTGTCACAACTTTACAGTACAGTAGAGGGAACCTGAGTGTTGAAGTAGTGTTTATAGAAGATCTTACGCCTATTTCGGTGGAAGAGATACATCCTTTCAACATCTTCTTCAGCAAAAAGAGGAGAGATGTTGTGAAAATAGAAACTCAACAAAGGGAGGGTGTGAATGTTAAGAGACACAGAGTGTTATATGACGGTCAAGCCTTAGAAGAAGTAGATTTTGCTATGGAAGTGGCAGGCTCATTGGGAGATTTTCCCATAACCATCCAGTACTCAGTTGGGAACCTAAAGGAACAATTGAAGTAGAAGGATATGCTGGTGAGCCAGTTGAAAAACCAAGTAAATACTATAGAACAAAGTTTCATAAGTGAGATGAATAAAGGTTTTTAGTAGATTAGAGCCCGCGACAGGCAGGAAATTCAACAACTTAAAATCAGTCTTGGTGAAATGCATAAGAATTCACAGGAAAATAGGGAACTGGCCATTCAACGGGAATAATTGGTAAAACAACTCCAAGCTAAAATAAACTTGATTGAGAACACAACAATGAATGTGGCGGTTTTCCAAGCCTAGTTGGAGGTGTAGGAGAAGTTGGAATTAGCCCAACAAAACATTTTTATCAGACTAGAAGTGTTGGCCCTTGACCAAGTTTTGAGGAACACTTGGTCATAATTGACCATTTTTGGGACTTCAATAGCTTGTCGAAGACAAAGTGCAAAGAGAAGCGGAAATTGCGGAAGCTAGGCCCCCTTTTGGGTCCTTTTTGGGAATATGTAATGGGAAAGGGATGTCAGCCCATGGGTTTACCCATGCTTAGGCCCACTTTTGTAATGTATAAATAGAAGGATAGGCAATGTAAGAAGTAATAGATGTGATTTCTTAGTGTAATTGGTAATGCATCTATGTGATGTTGAATAAGTGTTCTGTGCGAATTGTGTAAGCCTTGCAAGGCTAAGTCCAAGTTATTGTGAGGTTGCTATAGAAAGCTAAGTGTTGTAATGCAAGGAAGAAGGATCTAGCAAGTTGTGTAGATCTTATGCAGATCTTATTTCCTATGCGAAGAAGGGTTTGGAGGCTTTGTACCTGTAACATATTGAAGATGATAATAAAGAAGAAGATCTTGTGGATGTATCCCCAGGGTGGGGGTGAACCATGTAAACCTGTGTGTTATGCTTTGTGCTTTGATTTAATGTGTTTATCTTTGTTTATGCTATGTGCTTTGATATATCCACTTATTCTTTGTGCTTCTTAGATATATATGACTGTTAGATCTGATGTGTATGAGGATTCTTACTGCTGATCTACTGGATTTGATCTAGGTTACTATGGTTAAGTGCTAAAACACTTTAGATCTGAGTGTACACCATGAAGCTATGTGCCCTCTACGAAGTATAATAAGGGTTGAATATTGATGAATGATCGATGCTAATTTCTTTTTTAATGATATAATAACAAATCCATGTCCCAGCTAAGGTTGCAGACACCTAAGTCTTGCAACCACTCCTACCTCTACCTCAGGTGAGACTTCATCTGCTTCGTAGGTGTTGCCGAAAGGGTCGGTAGTTAGGGTTTTGTTGGTGCGTTCTTGAGCATTGAACCCTAGGTCTTCCCCTATGCCAACAAATGGTTCCGTTGTCAGGACCTAAAACTATGATTGTTGGGAACTGAGGAAGAAGAAACTTTGTGCAAAAGAAAGCTCTGTGCATAGATCTGTTGCCCTAGTGTGCAACTTTTTACTCGACCTGTGAAGCTTTGTGCCAGGAATAAGGTCAGATATGAAGAAAGGAATATCATATCTGAAGAAATGAAGCGAGGTATGAACGCTCTATTCTCTAAGAAAATTAAAAGTGGAAATTTATGAAAAAAACAGGTCAGATCTGTAGAAAAGAGGTAAGATCTGTAAGCTCTGTGCTCTAATAAAGGTAAGAATAGTTAAAAAAATTTAGATCTGAAATCTTTTTTCTCTGTAGAAGTAAGATAAGTGATTTTTTTTGTTTTGTTTTGTTTCTAGAGCATGGATCTAGGTATGTTTTATAGACTCTGTCCTAGCTTAAAAACTAGGGCATTAATAGATGAACACAAGTTTGATATGAATAGATCTAATAAGTATAATAATAGATATATTATGCCTATGCATAGAAAGAATGTCTGGACTAACAAATGGATGCAGGATCCTATAAAGAAGTTTTTATAGGTTAGCTATCATGATTCTAGTGTGTAGTACAGAAGAGGCTGGGGATCATTTAAAATAAAGAGAGGATTAATCCTATGTTACAATTGCAGAAAACTAAGCCATCTAGCTAAGGAATGCCCTGGTAGAAGACCTAGTTGTCTCTGTTGCAAATCTATGGACCATGAGGTATTGGATTGCCCTAGAATGATCGCTAAGTTTGAAAGGATAAATCTGTATCAAGAAGACCATAAGGTAGATCCATAAAAGGAAGAAACCCAACAAGAATCAAAGAAAACATTAATACATATGAAAGAAACCCTGAAGGAACATAAATATGCCCGATTACCTGAGATCTTCAAAGAAAAGGAGCAAGTCGAAGCAAGAATAGGGGACTTCGACATTGACTGTATTCTTGATGAAGAAACACAAGTGAACATTATGACATAAAGAACTTGGGAAGCTATAGGGAAGCCTGACATGATTCCTTCATTGGGAGGAATAGGACTATTCAGAGGAAAACTAATGATGTTATGTGGAAAAATCGGTCAGATACCTATGACAGTCAATGGAACTTCGACAAAAGAATATTTTGAGATTATCGAATTCATTGAGGACATCGACTCATTTACTATGCTACTCGGAAAACCTTGGATTGAAATAAATCAAGCCAGAAAGAAGGAAGAAGAAGAGGTTTTAGAAAAACAGAGACAAGAGTTAAAATATTTCATGACTAAAAGGATCACACATATGATAGAAGAACAGGAGAACCACTCGAAGCCATCTGACACTAGAAGCCCAGACATAGAGGCCAAACCTACACAAAAGGCTAAAATGTCTACCCCAGACAAAGAAAAAGTGATATACCTAAACCCTAGGAGAGAATCTCACTAGCACGGAGTGACTATGTCCAAGGAAAATAAGAATCAAAATGGGAAGAGAATCACTGAGACGAAGCTCACTGGAAAGAAGGCTAGAAATCTAAGTAAGAAGAAGGATAAGATTGAAAAATTATAGAATATCCTAGAGGGTACCTCGCAGCAAGACACTTTGCAGAATTGGAGCTTCGCTAGGATATCAGAACAACGACATATGCCACTTCGCTGAGGCGAAGTAATATAGCCGTTGGAAGCCAATATAACCATTCGACTGCCACTTCGAATGGGTTGGAAATCATTTCTGTCTTGCCACTAGACCACTAGATCATGCCATAATGGATAGAACATAAGTTAATGCAGCCTCATACCCATTGCAAGAAGACCGTTGCTAAGTTTCCCTACTTAGTCTGTCGCGCCACACACCGAGAATAATTTTTTCTAAGTGAGAATTGTAGCCTGAAACCTGAGATTACTTCACCCTGTGATCATTTCCTTGTTCCCATATTGTTCACTATAGTCTCTGAATTCATTTCACACCCGCTCTAGTTGGCCCGAGCTTGTATGTCGGATGAGCTCAACACTGTTGAGAAAGTAGTTGAAGAAGTTTTGATTGACTTAATGACTGAGAGAGTCATGTCGGAGAAAGGATTATCTACAAGAGTCCAAGAATCGTCAACGAGAGGACTCTAGGCCTCCCCTTCCACTGCTCTCGCTGGTCCATCTTGGTTGATCGATGAGAAACAGACCAAGCACAGGGATGAAATCACAAATGACAAGCTTATCCCATGCATTCTAGCTACTTACTTACCACCTCTAAGAGGTGCCATCAACCATGAAAGTGTACCTAGAGACTTCGAGTACACTTTGATCACCGCGTACCTTTTGAAATGGGTGCGCGCAGTTCGTGCTGACTAGGATAAGCTCGCAGCATTGAAATTTAATGATTTTAACCTTAGAGATCGTAAAGTTTATAGCATGTTACCCCCGCATAAGTACTTAACCAG
Source organism: Picea engelmannii (assembly GCA_009831015.1). Lineage (NCBI taxonomy): Eukaryota > Viridiplantae > Streptophyta > Pinopsida > Pinales > Pinaceae > Picea > Picea engelmannii. The sequence continues at coordinate 144,563 of ML802133.1, read as the reverse complement.
GACCAAAGGAAATAATTCTAAGATTGTATCACAGTCATGGACCCAGAACCTCGCACAGTCAACATTGCTTAATGTAATGAAGATACCACACTTCGGAAGACACCAGGAAGTCAATGCATGCATCAAGTTTCTACTGTCCTGCTACCATAGAGGATACTTATGGTTGGACTACCACATCACTGTGGATCCAACCTTGATCAATCAGATCACAAGACTTAGTATGCAAGGCCCTGACCCACAAGAGTTTTACCCTGGAAAGACCTCAGTTCGAGCACTAGCACAAAAGATAAAAGAAACTTATGGTGATGTTGATAAAGGCACGTGAGGCTATAAGGTAGCCTCTATCTAGAGTGGTGTAGTACACCTTACCTGTCAGCTCATCGCGGGAAAGCTAGTTCACAAGAACATACGAACCCAGTGACTGGATTCGTAGTTGACCTCATAGGGAAGTGCGCTGAGGGACTACAGATGAATTGGGCGCAATACCTCGTAAACCAGATAGAGCTTGATTGCAGAGAAGCGCAAGACCAAGGGTATGAGTTCCACTTTAGTTGTTTGTTCATACTAATCGCTTTCATTGCCTAGGAGCTACTAGAAGGTTGCACTTTTCTAGAGATCGAACCCTTCGAACCACTGGCCGTAAATTTCTGTACGTTGTGGTACTCTAGCGACACGAACAAGCAGTGGTAGTCTAATGTCATCTTCCAGGCCTATTAAAACCAATTGAAGAATGTGATCCAGTCTACACCGCACCTCACCCAAAACACACTTCACAGGTTTAGAACTTTGATAAAATTCAGCGCGGACCGCCACTTCACCTATATCACAGCACATGCTGATGAGAAAAAATAGAATCTCCAGTCGTACTACAAGTTGACAGAAGAAGACTTGGAGCAGATTACCAAGGAATGGTCAACGAACCTCCTTGTTGCAGTGGACCCCGCAGAAATGTTCGACGTGGATATCCCTGAAGCTATGCCGAATACACCTGGACCAAGCAAGACTAATAAGGATGATGAAGTTCAAGATGTCCATAGCACATCCACAAAGACTACTTCAATCTCACCTACGCAGGGAGGTGATGGTGAAGAACTAGGTGGCACAGAAGTTAAGAAAAACAAAGGTGAGGTTACTTTGCCTAGAGAGGAGGAGGATCCCTCTAAGAAAAGAAAGATTAACCCACCAAAGAATTCATCCCAAAAGAAAAATAAGGCCACCTGGACTACGTTTAAGACTACCCTCACACTCGATGACTTCGACTTCTTAGTCGCTGCGCTGAATGATGCTTCACTAGAGATTGCAAAAAAGAAGGAAGCGAAGAAGGAGGAGGTATTCAGTTGAATCAAGGGTGAACTTCAAGAAGTGAAGCAGACACTCCAGTCCAGCCAAGCAGTTTCTAATACACCCTTGACAATTGGGACAACAGGAACATGCTATGATCCCACCCAATTACACCAGATCACCGATAAAGTTGAAGCTCACCTTTGACAAGCTCAAGAAGACATAGCGTAAGCCACCCAGGCTTTGGCACAAGTATAAAGCACACTTGTAGAACAATAGAGTAAGGAAGAATGGGAAAATATTTCCCTGCAAGCAAAGTGGGATGAGGAAAAAGTACAGTTACATCAGAGCAAGGACCAGTTTCTAGCAGAGCAACTGGAAGTACAGGAAAGGGTTCACAAAGCACTTCGCTCTGTGACGCTCATAGAAGTGAATATTGAAGAACATGTCCCACAACAGGTGGCACAAATTGAAGAAGTAATATAGTAGCTTCAACAGTGCATCGTAGATCTGTAACTTTGTACCGTGCCCGAGACTCCTTAAGAAGTAAGATATCTAAGGGAGGCAACTGCCCGCAACGCAATTGGCCGATTAAAAACCCTTGCCTTGGAATGCAAGCAACTGAGTGCTAGAAAAAACCAGACTTATGAGAACCTCAAAGAGAACCTAGAGTTGCAGGAATTGGAGACACAACTCCAAGAAGCAAAACAACACGTAGATACGCTATAGGCGTAGCTGAAGGCCTTGACCCCAGTCGAAAGAATGAAGAGATTTCCAGAACAATGCATCACCCAAAAATAGGTACACATGCTGCAAACTAAAGTGATCGAAGTCTCCCAATGACTTCAACCAATCCAAGAAAAGGAATGCCAACTGTTCACTGAATTTGAAAGCCAAAGAGCTGAGCTTGAACATGTTTTCATCACCGCGGAACAATGCATGGAAGGGCCAGTAAACGACGTAGTGATCCAGGAGTTCACTGAGCAAGAGGCTATCACACTACAATAGGTCGAAGCAGCTCGAGGAATTTGAGGCAGAATTGACCAGACCAGAGTGACTCGGGACGAGTCACAGGTGAGTGTTGGGGGCCTGTTGTCCCTTGAAAAAGTTTTGAGGAAAACTTGGTCATAATTGACCGTTTTTGGGACTTTGACAGCTTTTCGAAGACAAAGCGCAAAGAAAAGTGGAAATTGCGGAAGCTAGGCCCCCTTTTGGGTCCTTCTTGTTTTTTTGGGAATATGTAATGGGAAAGGGATGTCGGCCTGTGGGTTTACCCACACTTAGGCCCACTTTTGTAATGTATAAATAGAAGGATAGGCAATGTAAGAAGTAGTAGATGTGATTTCTTAGTGAAATTGGTAGTGCATCTATGTGATGTTGAATAAGTGCTCTGTGTGAACTGTGTAAGGCTTGCAAGGCTAAGTGCAAGTTACTGTGAGGTTTCTATAGAAAGCTAAGTGCTGTAACACAAGGAAGAAGGATCTAGTGAGTTGTGCAGATATTTTGTCCTATGTAAAGAAGGGTTTGGGGGATTTGTGCTTGTAACAGATTGAAGACGATAATAAAGAATAAGATCTTATGGACGTAGCTCCAGGGTGGGGGTGAACCACGTAAACCTGTGTGTTATGCTTTATGCTTTGATTCAATGTGTTTATCTTTGCTTATGCTATGTGCTTTGATATATCCATTTATGCACTATGCTTCTTAGATATATATGATTGTTATATCTGATGTGTATGAGGATTCTTAGTGCTCATCTACTGGATTTGATCTGGGTTACTATGGTTAAGTGTTGAAACACTGTAGATCTGAGTGTACACTACGAAGCTCTGTGCTATTTGCGAAGTATAATACGGGTTGAATATTGATGAATGATCGATGCTAAGTGCTTTGTTAATGATATAATCACAGATCTGTGTCCCAACTAAGGTTGAAGACACCTAAGTCTTGCAACCACCCCTGCCTCTACCTTGGGTGAGACTTCATCTGCTTCACAGGTGTTGCCGAAAGGGCCGGTAGTTAGAGATTTGCTGGTGCGCTCTTGAGTGTTGAAACCTGGGTCTGCCCCTGTGCCAACAAGAAGCTATTCAAAATTATTATTGGTCGAAAGACCATTCTTTAAATAATATTTGTATAAAGGAGAGAGAGGCCACTGCAACTAGAGTGACATTCCAAGAGGCCGTTTTATCTTCAATAAAGGAGGAAGTAGCCAATGTCACTATATTGTCCCTTTCAGAACAAACTCGAGGTGATATAATACTTAAAACCTGGTAGGTTAATATAGTTGAAAGTAAGAGATTAGCCAAGGAAGTGAATAAAGCTTGTGAAGAAGCTTGTTCCTCACTCGACAAAGAATTGTTGGACATTGAAATAGATAGTATCTTTGAAGCCCTGGGGAAAATTGATATTTCAAAACAACAACTCACTTCCAAGACAAGTATGGAAGAAGCCCGGGCCAGAATCTTGTAGTTGAAACAAGTTGAACTTACTCAGATAAATAAATGGACAGTCAATCCTAGTCTATGACTACAGTTTATATCTCTAGAAGCCAGGAGGATGGAATATAGGCTGCCCCACATAGAAAATAAGTTATACACTTTTGAGGCAAATAATACAATAGAGCCTTCCAGGCTGGTGGTGCAGTTAGTGGGAAGATGCATTTAGTGCGTCGAGCAAGGAAAAGCCAGCATGTATGGGAACAAATGATACAAACTGTATACTCCTTTTGCACAAGTCATGATCAGGGATCAACTATTTTCTGAGCTGGAGTACAAGAAGAAGAAGCGTCTCTTCCAGCAGGCAAAGAGACAAAGAATATGCAAGTGAAACATTTTGAATTTCACATATTGTAATATTTATTGTTTTTGAATTATCAGAATATCAACCGCCTAGGGTTGAGATCATTTTGTATAAATGCATAGTCTGAAGACTGAACACTGGATGCTTATTGCTGGATATAATAAGAAAAAACTCTCCTTTTGTGAGAATTAATACAAGTGCAGACATGGATTCCAATTTTTGTGCAGTTTGAGTTATGTTCTTTTCTTGTATTCCATATTTATTTTTTCCCTTATGTTATTCCTTGATAAGCAAGTGATTTCAATTTAGTACTACTACAACTGTAGTCACATTTTATCGATTGCTTGATAAGAAAACAATTTTTCCTCTGTATTTCTATAAGTAAACACAAGACTTGAGCTACTTGGATTACTGTATCTCATATCCTTGCAAGGGTGCATTCTTTTATTTCTTCTACTGTGAACAAATTAAGGTTCATATTGCATTGACGCCTCACTTTGTTTAACAATTTTGAAAGTTTCCCTCATATCACTTGATTTTATAAATAGACTCAGATGACAAATTACGACCTCTGTCCTGTTCTGTCATTATTTTCATTTGAGGATTAATTCTTATATAAATAACAGGAGAAAAAGAACTTTTAAAAATATTCCTTTATATTTATGATGCCTTGACATTACTCTTTTGAGCCTTAAGGGTAATCTCAGGAACAACATCTTTTTGCTGCTGCTGTCGGGGATAGAGAAATGAAGTTATTTTTCCCTAGGAGAACGACATGGTAAGTTTCTCTCTTTGATAGTGAACAAAGATTGAATACATTTATAAGGCTAAATTTTATCTTGTACTTGGTGACTCCACTATAGATAAACTGGCATTTAGTAGAAATAATACCAAAAATAACCCAGACGATCAACAAAATACGCATGTATTCGATCTCAAAAAGCTATTAAAACCAAGGGGATACATCAAGCAGACTACTACATCCACAAGTAAGGTTTGCCAACCCAAAACTGTGTAAGCTAATGGTAAGGTTCCACTTGAACAATCAATCTCACAAGAAGGTCACACACAAAGCCACTTTGGAGATACATCAACTGAGAAGCTTGTAGCTGAAAACATAAACCCCGAGCTCGTTTTACCGGAGATAAAAGCCGAGACCAATTCGAATTCCCCCTTTACTAGTAAAGGTAAAATATCCCTTTCGATACCCTCTTTTATTGATATTCCACTGGTCCCCAAAGTAAAGGTTTTAGTTCCCTGAAACTCTGAGGACTATATCTCTTACCCCGATTCAACTCTTGTTGGTTCTCCTATTTATATATTATGTAAATTTGAAGAACCCAGTCCTCAGTTCCCTTTTCCCCCCTTTTCATATTTTCTATTTCCTAACGGTCTGTTTCTGGAACCTCCTTCACCTCATCCCGAGGTAGTAGAAGGGTTTCTAGTAGTTTATGAAAACCCTCTCTTTAACTCCCGAAGTTCATCCCCTCGAAATCAAATGGCTGCTGTTGGAAGAGGTGGCGCTAGAGGAGGAGGCGGTCAAGGACCACCACCTCCGCCCCCTAGGATTTTTTCCAAATTGGTGGCCATATATGCTCCTTTAGTCCTTCCCCCTATCCTTGATGATTTACTAGAAAATTATATGAAGAACTTACTAAAATTCACGGGAGAGGGAGATTTAACTGCCACAGAGCACATAATGTTTTTTGACCAATTCGCTGATATCCTCAGCATTGAGAATGAGGATGTTTATTCAATACTTCTGTGTTAGGGTCCTAACCCACACATAGGTAGAACAATATATTCGGATGTAATAAAGTTCAATATTAATAAGGCCTTGCAATAAAATAGAATAAGTCGAATGTAAGAAGACCTAATAGAAGCTTCCGCTTCTAGAAGGATCTTCCTCTAGATGCTTCTTTTGATAGACATATTTAGTATAAATAGGAGTCGAGGGTATGAGAACCTAGCTTGGATATTATTTTAATAGATCTCTGATTGACTGGAGGTTTCCCCCTCGAAGAGGCCCGTGAACATTGCTCTCAGAATCAAAGTGCTATTTCAATTGTTATTCTGATATCATTTCAATGTTATTGTGGTGATTGTTCTGGTTATATTGTTGTTATTCTGCCATTTCTATCATTTTATTTTTGTTCTGCATACTTTTTATATATGGTATATTACAAGTGGTATCAGAGCACTTTCCTCGGCAGAAATTGTTGGTATTTTTTTTTTAGGGTAGAGACGTATTCCGACGTCTTTAATCCACAAAGATCTTTCATTATGCGCATAAACCCATGGTTGAGGGATTCATACACATAGGAAATACAAGTGGTACTTAAGAGCACATCTGTTGGCCACCCTTCTAACCCCTATTGGTACCCCTTCGAGTGGTAGCGCATCAAACAACACATGTGTACAGATCAACCTAGATTACCTGAATCCCTCTTTAGATAAATCGATCAGCCATGTGACTGATATAGTGCCACCGAGAACAACACTTGGGAAGATACTCTCTAGTACCTGGGTAGTCTGGTAGTATGGCTAAGGGCACAATCTATCCTCCTTAGTTAGTGCTTTGAGATATTGGGTTGAGTACTATTGTTGGACCCCGCATGTATATCAGAGAGCTATATCACAAGGAAAACCCTTGTCTATAGAACCCTTGAATACCTAACCCTTGGGGACAGAAACATAAACAAATTAAAATAGACAAGATCTATTATCGCACAACTATGTTCGAGTTGCCAAAGCACTACACATTTCTTCCTGGTTAAGCATTTGGGCATTTCATCATTGCAGTGATCTTCAGGTCGGAGTATAACTCCGTAGGTTGAAAAAAAAAAAAGTATGGAATTTTTTTCACCATTATTTGAGACCTACTCCATTAGATTCATCTCTTTTCCCTTATCACATTAATACATATCATTTTTCGGCAAAATTTTTTACCCCACCCGCCCCCTTTCGGTTCCCTCATCCTCATGGCCCATACCTGTAGCTAAGACTTGGAAGCTTGCTTCAATACCTTGCAATCTAGTCTCACCGAGACCCAACAAGAAGTGAAACAACATAGTGCCAATGTTGCCGCCATCAATACAACCATGCAGTCCTCAATGGAGGAAATAAAACAAGACCTGACTACCCAGCTTGAATCTATCTTTTTGACACTCTACACCAAGCTACATATCCCTATAGATTACCCTTCCTCTGACTCACCTCCACATACTGAAGCTGAACATTCCTCTCATTCCCATAACTTTCAGCACCATCACTTTCAGCGTGACCTACGCCTTCCGTTGGTGGATGTGACCAAATTTGATGGCTCGGACCCCACTGGTTGGGTAACCCAAATGGAACATTATTTATCTTTATACGACATTACAAATGACTTGGCCAAACTCCGGTATGGTGTCCTCCATCTAGATCAAGAACGTTGGCAATGGTGGCAATGGATAAAAACTTCATGTCAAGGGTATATTGCTTGGACACACTTTGTGGCAGAGCTTTATGAACACTTTGACACTGAAACCAACCATTTGGGCCATTTGACAAAGTTGAAACAATCAGGAACAATGGAAGACTTTATAGCTGCCTTTGAGCGCCTGGCTTTTATGACAGAGGGCATGTTTGATGCCTTTTTCTAAGAGTGTTTTATCAGTGGCCTCAAGGATGATATTTGGGCCCATTTCCTCATGGCTTGGCCTCAGAGTTGGGTGGACGCTACTAAAAGAGATAAAGAATCACAACAGGTTGTATCTTCTCAAAACTGAAAACCTTCCTTTATCCCTCGCACTAAACCAGTTAATCCCACTACTCCCTCCGCTCCACTAAAGATCCAAACATTAACCAGGGATGAAATGGCTGAACACCAACTCAAAGGCCTTTGTTATAATTGTGATGACAAATATTTCCTGAGCCACAAGTGTAAGCAACAAAATATTTTTATGGCCATCTCCGAGGATATTTCAGAAGAGGATGTTGAAACTCCCCTTGTGTCTAAGTCATTTGAAACCCCTAACATAACCCCTCCCTCAGGCCCTCCTGAAGTAGAACCAGTCATTTGCCTCAATTCTCTCACTGGATTCTACACTCTCCAAACCCTCAAGCTAATAAGTTACATCAAGCATCAGAAGGTCATCATTTTGGTTGATAGTGGAAGCACCCATAATTTTATTCATCGCCGCATTTCCAAATAAACTCATTGCTACATCCATGCCATCAATAATTTCCAAATCATGATTGCCAAAGGTGGCTCCATGAAATGTGGAGGGTGTTGTGAAAATGTGTGTCTCCAAATTGGTGACTACCACCTGAAATATCATATGTTTTCTATAGACATGGGTGGTTGTGACATTGTGTTGGGTGCAGTTTGAATAAGGACTTTGGATCCCATTCTAATGGATTTTAAGTAATTAACCATGCAATTTGACCAGGAGGGCCACCAATATAAGTTCCAAGGCATCATCGTCGTTTCACCTGAGATCATTAGTTCCCATCGCATGGAAAATCTTCTCAAAAAAGGTCATTCTGGTGTTATTTCCCAACTCCATGCCATACAATCAAGAGAGACACCCTCGGTGCCGCAATACCTCCAAGCCATCCTTTCTAAACATCAAGTGGTATTTTCCACTCCCTAGGGAATCCCTCCTTCCTGGGGTGTTCATGATCATTCCATTCCCCTTGTACCTGAAAGCCTTCCTCCCAATATTTGTCCGTATTGTCACCCTTTTTCCCCAAAAAATGAAATTCAGAAAATGGTCTAGGAACTCCTTAATGCAGGCGTTATCCATCCTAGTACGAGCCCCTACTCTTCTCCTGTGGTCATGGTCCTGAAGAAAGAAGGTTCTTGGCGAATATGTCCTGACTTTGGTGCCCTCAACAAACTTACCATTAAAGCCAAATTTCCCATTCCTGTCATTGATGACCTCTTGGATGAATTGAGTGGCACCCAATTCTTTACTAAACTTGATCTTCATTCGGGCTACCACTAGATATGTATGGAAGAGTCAGACATTCCCAAGACTTCCTTTAGAACTCATGAGGGCCACTATGATTTTTTGGTCATGCCCTTTGGCTTTTGTAATGCCCCCTCCACCTTCCAAATCCTCATGAATCATGTCTTCCATTCTTTTCTTCGTCATTTTGTCTTAGTTTTCTTTGATGATATCCTCATCTATAGAAAAAAATGGATAGACCATCTTGCTCATGTGGATCGAGTTATCCATCTACTCTCTCAGCACCAACGTTTCCTAAAACAGTCTAAATGTGATTTTGGCACCTCAAAAGTAGAGTAATTGGGTCATCTGGTTGGAAAGGATGGCATCAGGGTGGATCCAAAAAAGATTGAAGCTATGCAAGACTAGCCTCACCCAAAGAATCTCAAAATCTTGCATGGATTTCTGGGCTTAGCAGGTTATTATCACAAGTTTTTTAATAATTATGGAAAGATTGCAGCACCTCTCATTGCTCTCCTAAAAAAGAACTCTTTCACTTGGACTCCAACCACTGCTCAAGCTTTTCAAACCTTGAAGATGGCCATGTGCACCACTCTAGTCCTGGCCCTTCCTGATTTCACAAAGACCTTTATCTTGGAATGTAATGCTTCAGGGAAAGGAATTGGTGTTGTCCTTATGCAAGAGGGTTGGCCTTTGGCCTTTACCAGCAAGCAACTATCTGAAAGAAATATGGGAAAATCAATCTATGAGAAGGAAATGTTGGCTATTCTGCATGCCATTGATCTGTGGCACCCTTATCTATTAGGGCAACGCTTCCAAATTAAGACAGACCATTAAAGCCTCAAGCATTTTCTGGAACAATGCATTTCCTCCCCAGAGAAACAAAAATGGGTGACTAAGCTCTTTGGATATGATTATGAGATCATTTACAAGAAAGGAAAAGACAATGTGGTTGCATATGCACTTTCCCAAAAATATGAATATGAAGGATCCATTTTTTATCTTTCCTTCATTGTACTAGATTGGCTCCAAGACGTTCGCCAGGAATGGCTACAAGATCCCAAAAGTTTGCATCTGATCCAACAATTATAGTCTAATTCTCCAACTTCCCTAGGGTACTCTTGGCTCCATGATGAGCTTCGATACAAAGGTCATTTGTATTTAAGTAAACAATCAAAGCTTAAATCCACGGTACTTTCTGAGATTCATGCTACACCCACAACGGGGAGCTCTGAGTTCACCAAAACCTATGACAGGGTCAAACGTTCTTTTTTCTGGGATGGTATGAAACAGGACATTCACAATTTTGTAACTGAATGTGATGTGTGTCAATGCAACAAGGGAGAAACATTCAAATCTCCAGGCACACTACAACCACTTCTGATTCCACCTGCTATTTTGAGGGACATCTCTATGGATTTTATTACAGGCTTACCCAAATCGGGAAATAAATCAGTCATCATGGTGGTTGTTGATCGCCTTTCCAAGTATTCTCATTTCTTCTCTCTTCAACACTCGTTTACAACATCCACAGTGGCTCAAATTTTCATGGATCAAGTCTTCAATATTCATGGCATGCTGCACTCTATTGTTTTTTATCGCGACCCAACTTTCACAAGCAATTTTTGGCAAGAATTGTTCAAGCTACAAGACACCCAATTGCACCTCAACACAACTTATCATCCTAAGAATGATGGTCAAACTAAATTTGTCAAAATGTGTTTGGAAACATATTTGAGGTGTTTTTCCTCGAAAAACCAAAATCAATGGGCTCAATGGTTACCCATAGCTGAATGGTGGTACAACACTTCATACCATGCAACTACACGTATGACTCCTTTTGAAGAGGTATATGGACATAATCCACCTTCAGTTCTATCATACTTACCTGGTGTCTCGAAGGTCCAGGCAGTTGACCAAATACTTACAGTTCGAGAGGCTATTCTTCGTACCCTCAAAGAGAATTTGGTCATGGCACAAAATCGCATGAAGCAACAAGAATATCAAGGTCACTCTGAACGTCAATTTCTAGAAGGGGATCAGGTGTTTCTTCGACTGCAACCTTACAAGCAAAATTCCCTCAAGGTCGAGCATTTTTAGAAGCTAGCACCCAAATTTTATGGTCCTTATACCATTCTCAAGCGTGTGGGAAAGGTGGCCTATCAGTTAGCTTTTCCCAGTCATTCGAAGCTACATCCTGTTTTTCATGTTTCATGCTTAAAGAAGGTGATTGGAACTAAGTGCCAAATTCAAACCAACCTTCCCAAGTTATCCGAAGAAGGATCCATTTGGCTGCAACCACAAGTAGTTTTGGACTAGCATGAGCGTCGCCTACATCATAGAAACATCATGGAAGTGTTATTCCAGTGGAAAGATACAACTCTAGCAGATGCTACTTGGGAACGAACTACCATTCTGCAACAATTTCCACATCTCAAGCCTTGAGGGCAAGGTTGTTTTTAAGGGGGAAGACATGTTAGGGTCCTAACCTGCACATAGGTAGAAAAATATATTCAGATGTAATAAAGGTCAATATTAATAAGGCCTTGCAATAAAATAGAATAAGTCGAATGTAAGAAGACCTTCTAGAAGCTTCTACTTCTAGAAGTATCTTCCTCGAGATGCTTCTTTTGATAGACATATTTAGTATAAATAGGAGTCGAGGGTATGAAAAACCTAGCTTGGATATTATTGTAATAGAGCTCTGCTCGACTGGAGGTTGCCCCCTTGAAGAGGCCCATGAACATTTCTCTCAGAATCAAAGTGTTATTTCTGCTGTTATTCTGATATCATTTCAGTGTTATTGTGGTGATTGTTCTAGTTATATTGATGTTTTCTTCCATTTCTATCATTTTATTTCTGTTCTGCATACTTTTAATATATGGTATATTACATTATGGTACACAATTTTGAAGGTCAATTAAGACTCTGGTTTCGAGGGCTTCAGGTAGGTTGTATAACATCTTATGATGTGCTAGAAAACGCCTTTTTAAGGCAGTGGGGAGAAAAGAAAGATCACTTGTATTATCTGATGGAGTTTGGGGCTCTGAGGAAAAAGACTTCTGAGTCAGTCCTAGAATTCACCTAGAGGTTTAATAAACTCTATCATAAGATCCCAATAGAATTCAAACCCTCATAGCCCGCAGCTAAGGTGACTTTTGAAGGGGATTTCGAGCCTGACTTTTCCCTACTTTTGAGGGAAAGACGATCTATTGACCTAACAAGAATGTAGGACGACACCATCGAAATCAAGTCGAACATGATGGCATTGGGTAAACTAAAAGAGAAGGTCTAAACAGGAAACAAAGAAACCAAACGCTTTAGGGAACAAGATGGAACTTCTGGATCTGGGAGGTCCGCGGAGGACAAAATGGATGACATGGCTAATATAATCAAAGAGTTATCAAACAAAATATATAGAATGGAATTAGATCAGGATAAAATTGATCCTTTTGCTAGGAGAGATTTCAAAAGGAATCCCAATCCCCTGATCCAACAGAGACCAGTAAAAAATGAGGATCGGAAAATCAAAGCTCCTTTTAAAACATAAAAATTTATGCAAAGTGATGATGTACAAGACTTTGAGGGGTTAAATGAAGATATTGACAACCTCAGTGACAACGATCAAGAACCTCACCTAACCAGACAGGATTACAAAATATATTTAGACCAAGAACCTCTGTTTGGGAATGCAGAAAGCATAAATAATCTGGGAGAGTCTGATTATCAAGGAATCGACGAATCTATAATGGCCGAGCTTCAACAAAAATATAATTTAAGGCCTAGAGATAAAAAATATACAACTGCTCGACCGAGGAAAATATTTTTAAGAAGTAAAACTAATGAGGTAGCTCAATCATCCACTGAAACACAAGATTCCAAAACAAAAATAGTTGAAACACAAGCTGGCAAGACAAAGACAACCGAAACCAAAGCAACGCAAACCAATAGACCAGAAAAAAGAGAAACAAAGATCCCAACCAGAGAGGTAGAAAAAGACGATTGGAAGTTTCAAACTGGAAAGATAAATTAATAAAATTAAAATTTCGGTACCTCTGGCTGAACTGGCGAAAAATACGACATATAGAAAACAAATTGCCAAGATGATAAATTTCTCAGATGTCGAAGGTCATGCAGATACTATTAATTTAGAAGATGATAAACCTACTATAATGTTTGGTCTTCATATAAAAAATTCTAAAGACCCTGTTGCTCCTTTTTATATTATGTTGATTGTGCATGATCACCTACTCCATAACTGTATGTTGGATTCTGGAGCCTCCCACAACTTAATGCCCAAATTTATTATGGAAAAAATGGGTCTCTAAGTTACGAGACCATACTGAGAATTGTATTCTTTTGATTCAAGAAAAGTTAAATGTCTTGGTATGATAAAAGATTTGGTGGTTAATCTTGCACAGATTCCTGTGAAGAGTATTCTCATGGATGTAGTCATTGCTGATATTCCTGCAAAGTATGGCATGTTTTTATCCAGGTCTTGGGGTGCCAAACTTGGAGGATCACTTCAATTGGACATGACGTATGCTACGATCCCAATTTTTGATGGAAAACTCACCCGTCTATACAAAGAGACAAGATTGGCATATACCGTAAGTGACCCATAGAACCCAAATATTTATCCGGTTTATGTCACAGATCAAGATCTAGGAAATTGTATATTATCTGTTGATGATGGTTTTGACCAATGTACATAAGAATATGATACAGAAGAAGAAAACAAAAAAATAAAAAAAACAAACAAAAATGTAAATAGTATAGGATTTTGGAAAATGTTTTTTGATGGTGCTTCGTCGTGGGAAGGAGCAGGAGCTGGGGTGTTGTTTGTGGAACCTAGAGATGAATTCATTATTCCTTTCTCATACAGGTTACAGTGGGACATCGACTATACCAATAACATATGCAAATATGAGGCTTTGATATTATGGTTGGAGGCTGCCCCGAAGTTGAAAATAGAGAATCTAATAGTTTACGGTGATGCTGAATTCATCATAAAACAAATAAGGCAACAATATCAAGACAAACATCAAAGGATAAGGTCATACAGGAACTACGCTTGGGATTTAATTGAATTTTTTTTCTCATCGTTCAATATTCATCATATTCCCTGGGAATAAAATCAACAAGATGACTCCCTAGAAAAAACGACTGCTACTTTTGTGCCGCCTACAGTCTTAAAGTTAAAGTATCACATAGAAATGAGGAACATGTCTTCAATACCAAACAATGTTCAACACTGACAGGTTTTTGAAGATGATGAGCAGATCAAGCAGTTTCTAGAAATGGTGGATGAATTTTCTGAAACACACATCGACCAGGAAAATCAAAATGACACTACTTGGATCATGTAGGAAGGCGAAGATCCTCAGAAGTTCCAGGGTAAGATCGTTAACCACCACATTTTGCTATTGAAAAACAATCAGATTCCTAAGGTTCTAATTCTGTTAGAAAGATTATTTGATAAGGAAGATATAACCCTAAAGTCTACCTTGCAACCTCAACCCAAAGAGGTTGAAGATTGTGACATAGGCACTAAGGAAAACCATAAACTAGTCAAAATTTCTAAATACCTTCCACCCGAAATAAAAAGTAAATATGATTAGTTACTTAAACAATACAAATATGTCTTCTCTTGGTATTATGACGAGATAAAAAATTATGATACCACTGTCATCGAGCATAAAATCCCTTTGAAATCGGGTATAAAACCTTTCAGGCAGAAAATAAGACAGATAAATCCTATACTCCTGCCTATGATAGAAAGAGAGGTAAAAAATCTCCTTGATGCTAAGATTATTGTTCCACTTAGGTATTTTCAGTGGGTGGCTAACTTAGTTCAAGTCAGGAAAAAGAATGGTGAAATCAGACTTTACGTGGATTTCAGTAACCTAAGAAGATCATCCCTTAAAGGCAACTATCCATTCCCTAAAATGGATCACTTTCTGGAAAAAGTGGTCCGAGCTAACTGAATGTCTATGATTGATGGATTTTTCAGGTTAGAATCAAACTGCGGTCCATGAATATGACAAAGAGAAAACCGCATTTACCACTCCATGGGGTACTTTCATGTACGATGAAATTCCATTTGGTTTGATGAACGCAGGGGCTACCTTTCAATGAGCAATGGACATAGCCTTTGTTGGTGAGAGAGATAAGTTTTTCGTTATCTATCTCGATGATTTAACTATTTTTTCTAACTAAGATGCAGAGCACTTGGTACACATGAAACAAACATTCGAGAAGTGCAACAAAATTCGGTTTGTCACTCAACCCTAAGAAAACCCATTTTGCAATGCAAGAAGGTAAACTTTTAGGCCATATAGTATCTAGGTAAGGAATCAAAATTGATCCAAAAAGGGTTGAAGCTAAAGATACAATCAATATAGAAATAGAAAGGAAATTCAGTCTTTTTTAGGAAAAATAATTTTTTTAAGAAGATTCATTCCAAATTTCACTGAGATTGTTAAATTGATTACATATATGCTGAAAAAGGACAGCGAGGTCAAATGGACAACTGAAGCTAAAGCATATTTCAAACACATAAAGAAGGTAATAGGAGAAGCACTAGTGTTGGCTAGCCCATACTACATGAAAGAGTTCTTAATCTTTTCATTCGCATCGGAGCATACTATTGCAGTCATGGTCTTACAGAAGAACGACGAAGGTTTCGAGTAGCCGATAGAATTTTTTAGTTAAAGCCTCAGAGATGCCGAGTTGAAATATGATATACTGGAAAAGAAAGAATACGCTATGGTGAAGGCCCTCAAAGAGTTTAGGATTTACATGCTACATTCCAAAATAATTGCCTACGTACCAACCAGCTCTGTTAAGGACATATTGATTCAACTTGATAGTGACAGAAGAAGGGGACGATGGTTGGCCAAGATTATGGAATTCAATCTTGAGGTAAAACCAACTAAACTCATCAAAGGTCAAGGCCTAGCTAAGTTATTAGCCAAATCGAATTTCAGAGCACTTGGAATAAATCATCTACAGGATTACGGAGAACTCCCAGACATAGATGAATTTGATGATCAGACACCTACAACCTAGATCCAAGAAAAAATTCGTTCCTCTGCTTGATATGGCGACATAGTTTCATATATCCTGACTCTCCAGTACGCAATTAATATGACACCTTCTAAGGCAATAAAATTGAAGCTGTACAGAGTAAAATATTGCATCGTTGACAGTCAATTGTATTGGAAAGATTCCCTGGGATTTTTACTAAGGTGCTTGATAGAATAAAAAACTAAGAATGCTATAAATGAGTTTCATGAAGGGGTGTGTGGAGGACACCACTCCTGGAGGGCGACGACCTATACAATCCTGAGAGCTAGATACTATTGGCATAAGTTATTTACAGACGTGAATACTAAAGTCATAGCCTATAATTCTTGTAAATTATTCTCAGGTAAACAAAAGCTTCCCGCACTACCCTTGACCCCAGTCAAGACAAAAGCTCCATTTCAACAATGGGGTCTGGATTTCATCAAATAAATCCATCCACACTCTAGTGAAAAACATAAATGGATTCTAACCACCATAGATTATTTCACTAAATGGGTAGAGGCCATTCCGACACGAAATTCTACAGATTTAGTCGTGATCAATTTCTTAGAAGACAACATTTTATCAAGATTCGACTGTCCCAGGAAGATAGTCACGGATAATGCCCAAGATTTCAAATCCATGGTGATTGTTAATTTATGTCAAAAGTACAACATCGTACTAGGGAATTCCACAGCCTACTATCCTCAGGGAAATATATTAGTTGAGTCATTGAACAAGATCCTAATCACTATAATAAAAAAGGTGCTGACTGAAAACAAGAAAGGCTGGCATATTCATTTGAAATACGCTTTGTGGGAAAATCACATCGACACTAAGAAATCAATAATAATGTATCCTTTCCAAATGGTGTATGGTACTGATGTGGTCCTCCCCATAAATCTCGCTCTGCCCATGATGAAGCTTTGACAAGACGTGAAGGAAGAGCTTAACAATGTTACCAGAAGAATAAACCAGCTAGTTGAAGTCCAACAAAATAGGGCTGATGTGGATGAGAAACTCCAAAGATATCAAGATAATATGAAAGCCCTGTTTGATAAAAAAATACAAAGATAGGGAATTCCTTTCGGAAGACCTAGTTTTGAAATGGGATGCTAGGAAAGAAGACGCTGGAAAACATGGAAAGTTTGATCACATCTGGTGTGGACCTTTCAGGGTCGTAGCTCCGAGGGAAAGAATTCATTATTATTAGAAAACCTCGATGGGAAAATCCTTAATGCCCCTGTCAACGAGCGCTACCTGAAGAAATTCATGCAATAATCAGAGCCCAAATCACCATTGTATATACTGGTTTGATTTTCTTATTTTGATTTACAGTTTTCGCTTTTTTGGTAAGTTTTTACTTTCTCTATAGATAAGATCAGTTTTGTTGATTTCATAAAAACATAAATATAAAAACAAATAACACATACCTTTCCTATTATGCAAGGGTTCTGACATTTCTCATTTTTATTTTCAGATAGAACACTTACCGACAGTCGAGGGATAAATATGATCCAAGACCAACAATCGTTTTTCAGAAAAAAAGAGTTTTCTCACGAAACATGTGATAAATTAACAATGGTTTTGCTTGAGAATATAAATGAAATCCAAGGTATGAAATTATATGATCATTATGGTTCAAACCAAGATGATAAAAGAATTCTTGTAAATTCCAAATAAGGTTGTGCTCATGTAAAAAGTGGTCACCTGATCAAAATTGGAAAAATCCAAAACTCTAAGTCTTCGAATCAAATGAAAATAATACGAAGGTAAAAAGGAAAAGAAAATAAGAATAAAAGAAGCTCGCAAATCAGGAAGTAGCTTTGAGTAGGAATAATATCTCTTTCCAAACTTTTAACTTTTAGGTCCATCCCCATCCATCATGTCTGAAATATTTTATTCTATCTTGATTTGTACATCCCGATTTTAAATCCCCACAGAAATACAGAGTTTGCCTTGACTTGGGAAGCCTAAAAAACTAGACCTTCAAAACGAGAGTAGGCGAAATTTCGATGATTCCTCCAATTTTAACTGAGAGAAAGTGTGTCTAGGATAATCCTGAATACTTTATCCCTTCTATCAGATTTTAAAATGATTCGTTTCGCTCAAGGAAAGTCCCTAGAAATTAAGAGCTTCTAGTGATAACTTCCCTGTAGGCAAAGGTGTTTTGAAGGTTAGGAGAGGATTAGTCCAGAGTAAATCAAAGTGAGTTGATAGACCTTCACTGCTAAATTATAAACATATATTATCCCATGTATGATATATACAAATTGATTTCCCCCACTTCAAAATATTAAAAAATAAGACGAATGGTCAAAGGAAATTCATAATCTGATTGCCCCCATCTTGTCCAAGACAAATGGTGAAAGGAAATTCGAAATTCAATTGCCCCCATTTTTTCCAAAAGAGATGATGAAAGGAAATTGATTTAAATGATTTCCCTCATCTCAGCAAAGTGCAAATTGAAGTGTCAAAGGGAAATTCAATGGGAAATGTAGATAACTTCACCGGGGTACTGAACAGGCTCGTTGGAAGTGAAGCGATGTCTATGATATCTATAAGGCTATTATACATGTATATAATGTGCTATGGTAGCTAGTTCTCTTTTCGAAAAATATTTACACTCTAAGATGACAAGGGATCTCCTAATTAAATTCACTAAAATTTACTTTGCCTTGATGCGAACAAAATTGACCAGAGTCTGATAAATTGATTAAAGTTGTCTTGATTATCTTAAATAGACCCGAAATTAGTTTAAGGAAAAAGAAATCTATAAACAACCTAAGCTTGAGGTTGGTGACCGATCAAGTTTTTAACATTTTTTTGAGATAAGACCGAAGTCTAATATCCTTCTGTTTGTTTTTTTCAAAGGGGTTTCCTAGAAACCCAATGATGACTCCATTAACCCAATAAAGTCACTTAGTCTATAGTTCTTCCATGCCTCGCAGGGAGACACTCTCCCCATATGGAGCCTATGTTGGAACACTTTTAAAATTATAAACCTAAATCTTTTTCCTATCCTTTCACTTTAACTTAGAAGCTGATTTCCAAAAGATAAATATTTTCTCTTTTAAGATTTAAGGCACACACAAGGTCTGTCATCGATTGATTTCTCCCATCGATTGAATGTTTCCCCTTTCTCCCCGAATGTTTGGAGCCTCCTGAACGTTAAAAAAGTAAAAACCTCTAGAGACTAGATTCAAAGCTTCAAATTTCAGAGTTTCGTGCTTTGGGTGTGTTAACATGTCACTCCTTCAAAACCCCGATACGCGAAAAGAATCCAACATATCCTAGTCACCACACATGTATACCCCCTGAAATCTGACACATATTTCTGGAAAGTGATTTTTTCAGATCTTTAAATGAAGTTAATTAACCAAATACATGAAGTGATAAATACCTAAAAAGAAACTAAAACCCAATTAGAAAAATCAAAAAGTAGTTTCGCGATTTCAGATTTCGGGCATTCGCCATATATCATGTTCCTGATTCACAAAGCCTGAACTCCCAAAATGTCTTAAGCATTAATAAGGGTTAATTAATTATTAGAAAATAATTAATCCCTACACGATTTCACGTTTCAGGGATCCTGCCTCGAGTGACTATCAATATCCCGAGGTCTGAAACCCCTAAATACTTGAGGTTAAATACGATTATTTAATGGGTTAAACATGATTAAAATTAATCAATCACTTCACAATTTCACATTTTGAAAATCATAGCTTGAACCATTATAGGGTATCCCGAGGTCCGAAACCCCGAAAAATACTTAACGATAAATGTTATTAACTAATGCATTAATGAGGATTATGTCGTGATAAATTTTTCGCTGAATCATAACTCAGGTAAATTCAAATGTTGTTTGTCAAAAATTATAATCGTGAACCACCATAAATTAATGACATTAATAATCAATCTATGACCATCATTTCAAATAAGATCCTGGACCACCACCTAAATATTTTTTTCATTAAAAAAAGTGAATACTTTGTCAGTAAAGGTATTCATAAAATCGATACAATTAAGGGGAAAAAGATATTGAAGTTTGATTTTCATTCTGCAAGACAAGAAGTTTTCAAGATAAGAAGTTTTCACATTTCTTGTGACAGGTAACAAAGATATGAGCTTGTGATACGATGGATCCTTGTAAAACATCTAAAGTGTTGGGTGAAATATCAAACCCAAACATAGACGCTTTCTCAGACACGTCTCCATACTATGAAAACCTAGATGCAAGTATTCAATATTCTACAATATGAATTGATTAAGTGCCCAGATGATTAAGGCGATGAGGCAGCTAAAATCTATGCTACAAGATACAAATATGTTTCTCAATCAGAGATGCATAGAATAGAAACATGGCCTAGGCTCATGACTTATAATGATATGATTGGTTGGGCGCTGGAGAATGTGGACCTCTTGACCAGGAGTATATGCAATTTTCAAAGGGTTGCAGTTGGGTATTTCCGATCAGAACGTTTCCAGGTGATGTACAAATTATCCCCAGGTCCCAGTTACATTTATAATTCCACTTTCTTAATGGAATTTGACAAAAAATAATGCACGCAATATGGAAGGAACCTACCTGACTTGATCAAGGATTGATATTCACGTCTTGAGAAATTTAGAGAAGGCACCCATGGCATGTATATTGTTGCCTCATTAGATTCTCACATGATGTATTTAGCCATGATGTTATGTCACCTTTTTGGGAAAGAAAACTGTGCTCATTTCTTATTACCATGGGTGCCAATCATGCACATTGTAGCAGAGGGGTATTCCTTTGATTGGGACAAAATATTATTAGACAACTTGGTCAGGGAAATCACAAAATATCGTTCATTGAAAGCCAAAGGGAAACCTGCCCCATTTTACATGTCTTCTTATATTATGGATGACGTATGTTTCATGACGCCATTTCCTTTGATGGGAGGGAGCTGGACTCCGACCAACATTGAACCAATACACTTCTATCACTCCAAGATGTGGGGGGATAAATAAAAATATTTCTTCTACAAAATATGTAACTATGTGGTGGTGACAATGCATATTGCTATATATGGGTGCCCACCTCCCAGGATTTCCGAAAAGATAGTGACCAACCTGGGAAAAATAGCAGATTGGTACATTGAAGACCAATTCTCTTATATCAATATTTTTGGATGTTCCATCCCTCTGCATGCTTTACCCAAGTTTCTACCAGATCGATTGGTGTGCAGAGAGGTAGCACATCAAACTGTGCTGGGTAGAATCAATAAAGAGATAAAGGAATTGCAGAAAAAGGTATGGCCCACCTTTCCTTTGCAGATTGGTATGTTCACACTATTAGATTTTGGTCATTCAAAAGTAGAGGCCACAAACCCTGGAAGACATCAAGCTTGTCAATATTGAATTCAAGAAACATGATCCTCAAAATACTATGGGAAATCACATGGCTCTTTCCAATTTAAAAAGATACGAGCATGAAGATTACCCACAGGATGAGATATTCCGAGGAGAGAGATCTTATCAGGAACTTTTGAGCCGAGTCCAAACTCTAGCTCCTGACAAATTAGCTGAATTCTATAATTTTCAAAGGCACCGAAGAAATAGCCTTCCTAAAGTCTTGCAGGGAGAAACCTTGAAAACTACAATTACACAGGAAACTGCAACCCAAAGTTTATAAACAGGGATCTCCGATGGACAAGATGCTCAAGAACATTTGGAAAAAATGAGGTTTTTGACACAGGAGGGGGATACTACATTGACAAATCCACCACATGATCGAACTAAAGCTTAGGCTGAGGCCTTGATAAAAAAGGGGGAAGAAAAAGAACTATCCACACCGAACAAATCAACTACTCACACAACCAGGTAGTAGCCATCCATCGAGATAGGCAAACCTATTCAATTTTTCACACGTTTACAATATAGTAGAGGGAACCTGAGTGCCAAAGTAGTGTTTATAGAAGATATTATGCCTATTTCGGTGGAAGAGATAACCCCTTCCGACACATTCTTCAACAAAAAGAGGAGATATGATGTGAAAAGAGAAACTCACTGAAGGGAGGGTGTGACTATCAAGAGACACAGAGTGTTATATGAAGGCCATGCCTTATAAGAAGTAGATTTCACTATGGAAGTGGTAGGCTCATTGGGAGATTTTCCGACATCAGACCGATACTCAATTGGGAACCTAAAGGAATAATTGAAGAAAAAGGATCTGATGGTGAGCCATTTGGAAAACCAAGT
Source organism: Picea engelmannii (assembly GCA_009831015.1). NCBI lineage: Eukaryota > Viridiplantae > Streptophyta > Pinopsida > Pinales > Pinaceae > Picea > Picea engelmannii. The sequence goes on along the minus strand of ML802133.1, from coordinate 122,226 downwards.
AAATACTGTAGAATAAAGTGTCAGAAGTGAAATGAATAAAGGTTTTGAGAAGATCAGAGCCTACGACAGGAAGAAAATTCAACAACTTAAAATCAGTCTTGATGGAATGCATAAGAATTCACAAGAAAATAGGGAACTGACCATTCAACGGGAAGAATTGGTAAAACAACTCCAAGCTAAAATAAACTCGATTGGGAGCACAATAGTGAGTGTGGCAGTTTTCCAAGCCCAGGCCTTGGAGGTGTAGGAGAAGCTAGAATCATCCCTGCAAAACCTTTTTATTAGACTAGAATATATTCAAAATTATTATCAGTTGGAAAAACATTCTTTAAATAATATTTGTATAGATGAGAGAGAGGCCATTGCAACTAGAGTGACATTCCAAGAGGTTGTTTTATCTTTAGCAAAGGAGGAAGTAGTAAATTTCACTAGATTGTCCCTTTCAGAACAAACTCGAGGTGATATAATACTTAAAACCTGGGAGGCTAATATAGTTGAAAGTAAGAGATTATCAAAGGAAGTGAAGAAATATTGTGAAGAAGCTTGTTCCTCACTCGACAAATAATCATTGGACATTGAAATAGACAGTATCTCTGAAGACCTGGGGAAAATTGATATTGCAAAACACCAACTCACTTCCAAGACAAGTATGGAAGAAGCCCAGGATGAAATTCTACAGTTGAAACAAGTTGACCTTACTCAGATAAATAAATGGATAGTAAATCCTAGTATACGGCTACAGTCTATATCTATAGAAGGTAGGAGGATGGAAGACATGCTTCCCCACATAGAAAATAAGTTATACAGTTTTGAGGAAAATAATACAACAGAGCTTTCCAGGCTGGTGGTGCAGTTAGTGGGCAGATGCGTTCAGTTTGTAGAGAAAGGAAAATACAACATGTCTGGGAACAAATGATACAAATTGTATACTCCTTTTGCACAAGTCATGATTAGGGACCAACTGTTTTCTGAGCTGGAGTACAAGAAGAAGAAACGTCTCTGCCAGTAGGCAAAGAGGCAGAGAAGATGTAGCTGAAACGTTTCAAATTTCACATATTGTAATATTTATTGTTTTTGAATTATGAGAATCTCAACCACCTAGGGTTGAGATCATTTTTTATAAATGCACAGTCTGAAGACTGAACACTGGCTGCTTCTTGTCAGATGTAATAATAAAAAACTCTCCTTTTGTGAGAATTAATACAAGTGCAGACAATGATTCCAATTTTTGTGCAGTTTGAGTTATGTTGTTTTCTTGTATTCCATATTTTTTATTTCCCTTATGTTATTCCTTGATAAGCGAGTGAATGCAATTTAGTACTACTACTACTGTAGTTACATTTTATCGGTTGTTTGATAAGCAAACAATTTTTCCTCTGTATTTTCTATAAGTAAATACAAGACCTTTGAGCTACTTGGATTACTATATCTCATATCCTTACAAGGGTGCATTCTTTTATTTCTTCTACTGTGAACAAGGTAAGATTCATCTTGCATTGATGCCTCACTTTTTTTAACAGTTTTGAAAGTTTCCCTCATATCACTTGATTTTATAAATCGACTCATACGAAAAATTACGGCCTCTCTCATGTTCTGTCATTATTTTCATTTGAGGATTAATTCTTATATAACTAACAGAAGAAAAAACACCTTTAAAAACATCCCTTTATATTTATGATTCCTTGACATTACTTTTTTGAGCCTTAAGGGTAATCTCAGTAACAACAAGGTGTAAGTGGGAGGTATCAGTGGTATAGGGTAGTTTTTAGGAAGGATTCCATCATGGGGGGGGGTTATAGATGGTA
>ML802133.1:46400-92983 GCA_009831015.1 Picea engelmannii | reverse complement strand
GGATGCCGCTGGCTCCTATATGTATATTGTATTGTAAACAATGTAAAACAAGTGTATCAATATAATATATGCTGGTTTTCCCGGTTTGGGTTTCCAGGTGAAAAATCTTTGTGTAATGTTTGTATTTGCCATTGTATCTTTTCTGTTCTTTTCTGAATATCAGTTTGCAGTAGATATTGTAAAAGGTTAGAATTTACAGTCGTGACATCCAGATTTTTGTCCGAAGAATATGCCATCGTGAGGGCTCAACAGTTTGAGCTCATCTATTCTCAGTCTGGTTTATTATACAACATCTTTCCAGATGTGCCACGTTCGATACTGGATAAAACTAGACAGAGAGCTAGACCACATGCCGATGGTATTGTTGGTTCAACACAAACCAATCCCGCTGAGAAATTGACAAAGCAATTGCAACAGTTATCCATACAACACACAACGGCCAACCAAACTACTGCTTTGGCTGCTCCCCCTACCCAAACGTCGGAAGTACACACCGTGTAGACAACTAACCCAAAGGCCACCCAACATCTCGAAGGGAAGAAAAAACAACAAAAGAAGGGTAAGGGGGATAAAAAACCCACTGATAATGCTGGCAGGGACAACACAAAAAAATGGAAGGCGAGGTATCCATGCAACTTGTGCACGGAATACCACCCGACCCATCTTTGTCCTCGACTTGCAGAGGCCCAAAAGTTTGTCACACAACAACAACAAGCAGTGTTGACTAATCCCTTTCAACATGGGCAAAATATAACTCAAGCCTCTACAAGCACAGAAGGGGGAAGCCAAGAAACCTGCCCGCCTCCAAACAATCCCTCATCTGCGAACGTATATATGGTTAGGGGTGATGCTTTCATATCAACTATAAAGCGCAAAATTATAGTGAACCAAGCGCTTCTGAGAAGGGTAAAGAAGTTGATCTCCCATCTCTTCCTCTACAGATTGAGAAGACATTGGGAGAAACAATGACACGCATTCCAAAGGGTGCATTTAAAAAATCTTCTCACAAACCAAATGCAAGGGCCACCCAGAATTAGTCCATGGTGGAAGATTTATCACAAACCCCTTGTGTGATGTCTGCTTTGGAGGTCCTTCAAAGCTGCCTTGCTTAGAGAAAATCCTTGTTAACCTCTTTGGGCTCTACTGAGACTTGTAATCCGGGTACCATCATGTTAGATACAACCGACTTAAAACCACGTCTGCCTTACCACGTAGCATTTCAGATAGTAGTGGCTCATCGCATGAAATTTTTTACTCAGAATATCTTCCACACGGTGGTCGATGAGGGTGCCTCGACATGCGTTATGTCGTTAGCATGTTGGAAGGCCATTGGCCAGCCTGTTTTGTCTCCATCACCTACTCTCCTCACTGCTTTCGACGACCATTCATTCCGACCACATGGCATCGTTCCTTCTTTCCCTTTGCATTTAGGAGGGAAAACCATGTGTACCGAAGTAGAGGTATTCGATGCTCCCCTCGACTATAACCTCTTGTTAGGATGGAGTTGGACTTATGCTATGCAAGATGTGGTTGCTACAGTTTTCTGAGTCTTGTTGTTTCCACACGAGGGCCGGATAGTGACCGTCGATCAATTGTCTTTCTCCAAACCTGACCCAACTTTGGGGGCATCCACGGTCCCGATGATTGATAATCCTCAACCAGGTTTCGTTAACGTAGGAGTTGGTTTGTTCCCATCCTTGATGGGTACCTTCGATTACCCACCTCCTCACGACGATATCAAATTTATATCTAATCACCATAAGGTTGAGATTTTTCAAGTTTCGTCGTTCCGCATGACTTACTTTTAGGATCCTTGGATTCTTCCTTCCCCATCAACCACGATGGATGAGACAGGGCACCCAGGCATGTCCATGCCCTTGTCTTCCGCTGAGGTAGCGTACTCTTTAGTCTAGCAAGCTTCAACTAATCCTGATCTGACTCTTGCACAAGAGTTAGATCCACTTCTAGAGCCTATTTGGGCTCAGGGTTCTCTCGCTAACACGATTTGTTAGACTTAGTCTTGCCTTCTGATGAAGCAGTAATCAAAGCAATGACTATTCCGGACAAAACTTGGGAAGATCTTCATCACAGATCATATTTTATGCCAGAGTTAAGCCGAATCAAAGCAGGAGAATTCACTGTTACCATGATGGGAGATTAGCCGCGTCCTATTAATATCTTAGCTACACATGAAATTTATGCTGAGGGAAATATGACAACTATCGCTAAAACTATACCAGTCAACATCTTCCGAAACCCTGGCATTGTGGAGAATGTCTTCATCGGATCAGATTGCTCCCCCGAAGAGATTCAAATTTACACGGATCTTTTCAAAGAATTCTACGACATTTTTTCCTGGTCTTATGAGGAAATGCCAGGTATCGATCCAAAAATAGTTGAACATGAAATCACAACGTATCTTGATGCCAAGCCTGTTCAACAAAAAATTCATCCAGTTAATCCCAAGAAAGCAGCAGCCATCAAGATTGAGGTTGAGAAATTGCTAAAGGTAGGTTTTATTTATCCTATCCATTTGACTCAATGGGTGTCAAATCCTATCTCGGTCAATAAAAAACAAGGCACGATTCGTGTATGTACCGATTTCCATGATTTAAACAAGGCATGTCCCAAAGATAATTTTCCAACACCATTCATTGACCAGATCATTGATGAATGTGCTGGTTGTGAAGCCTTTTCTTTCATGGACAGTTTTTCAGGATATAATCAAATCCAAATCAAACCCGAAGACCAACATAAAACGAAATTAATTTGTCCGTGGGGTACATTCGCATATCGTAAGATGCCTTTTGGCCTTAAAAATGTTGGAGCCACATTCCAGCGGGCCATGTCTTTTGCTTTTAATGACCTCAAGAATATAGTCGAGTCCTACCTAGATGATTTAGCATCACACTCTCGCAAGAGAATGGATCATCCCATACACCTTAGACTAATATTCGAACGCTGTCACTACTTTAGGATTCGCTTGAATCCAAAAAAGTGCATCTTCTACGTAACGTCGGGACATTTGTTAGGTTTCATCATATCAACAATAGGGATCATGGTTGATCCTCTTAAGGTGGAGGCAATAATCCAGTTCCCCCCCCCCACGCACAATCCTACAACTTCAGAGTCTACAAGGAAAGGTGAACTTCTTACGATGCTTCATCGCCAACTATGCCGAAATCACAAAGGGCTTTATGCGTTTACTAAAGAAATACGTTCCTTTTTTCTGGGATGAATCCACTCAACGCTCTTTCGACGCATTAAAACATGCCCTCACAACCGCACCTCTGCTACAACCACCTAACTATAACAAAGATTTCTTATTATATCTGGCTACCGCAGAGTCAACCATTGGCATGGTTTTAGTTCAGGAAGATGATTCATTCTCAGAATACATGATCTATTACCTGAGTTGAGGCCTTGTAGGACCAAAACTCAGTTATTCTCATATCGAAAAACTTGCATTGGCAGTAGTTCATGCTGTTCAACGGTTCCGTCACTATGTTTTGTTTCTCAAGACCACCGTCATTGTTGTTGTGAATCCATTCCAGTACATGTTGACACGACGGGTTATAAGTGGAAAAATTAGTAGATGGATAGTCATCCTCCAAGAATTTGACTTAGACTTCGTTTCAGTAAAGTCCAAAAAGTCATTGGTCTTCGCAGAGCTTATTTCAGAACTTCTGGTTGAGTCAGGTGACGTTGTGCCTGAGGAATCGCCTATCCCGGGAGATATCTTTTTTATTACATCTTCAGATCCCTGGTATGGAGATATAATTATCTATATCCATACTTTGAAGTGCCCCACCTCTACTTCTCGTGATGAGCATCGATGGATATGCCATCAAGCTAAGAATTATCTCATACTCGATGATACGTTGTATCAGAGAGGTGTAGACTTCATCTTACGTCGATGTCTCACACATGAGGAGGCCATCATCGTGCTCAATGATTGCCATATCGGAGCTTGTGGTGGTCATTTGTCTGGGTTGGCAACAACCCAAAATATTCTACGAGCAGATTATTTCTGGCCGACACTTATCAAAGATTGTATCGAATCAGTCAAGAAGTGCCATCCATGCCAAATCTTCTCTTGGAAGATGAGGGCACATCCTTCTCCTATGTTTCCTGTCATCACAGTTGGTCCCTTCACTAAGTGGGGGATTGATTACACTACTTGCAACCCCCCATTAGCAAGGGGGCACCGCTATATCATCGTAGTTGTCGACTACTTTACTAAGTGGGTCGAAGCTATGCCAACATTTAAAGATGATGGAGAGACTGCGGCTCTCTTCTTATTCAACCAGATCATAGCAAGGTTCGGTGTCCCAAGAGAGATTGTCACTGACCATGGCAGTCATTTTCAGAACCAAATGATGACTGAATTAACATCAAATCTTGGGTTACGGAAAGAGCATTTATCACCTTACTACCCCCAAGCCAATGGGCAGGTGGAAGCTGTAAAAAAAACTCTTAAGACTATTCTACAACAAACTATCAACTCAGCCAAGTCAAATTGGCATTTGATGTTATACTCAACATTATGGGCTTACCGAACATCTGTTAAGACTGCAACCAGTTTCTCACATTTTCAACTTGTTTACGGGCTGGAGGCAGTCTTTCCCATCGAATGTCAGATCCCATCTCTAAAATTGGCAGTACAATTATTGCCAGACACTTCTCCGCTTGAAGAACGATTAGTACACCTTGAGCAGCTCAATGAGTAGTGTCGCGATGTGGCCCTGGCCAATGAGGCTCACAAACATAAGGTCAAGTGTCAGTATGATAGGTCCGTTCATCCTTGGATTTTCTCTGAGGGCGACCTTGTCCTGGTCTATGACCAAGATAAGGACCCCCTGGGGGCAGGAAAATTTAAACCCATGTGGTTCAGACCTGTTGTTCCTAAGTTTATACTTTAAGGCTATAAAGTATACCCTCAAGGCATCCGTAAATGATTTAAAGGAATGATTTGGGAATAAGAAATCAAAGGAATATTAAAGTAGAATCATTTTCTCAACTATCTTTGTCTTGCTTCCTGTTGTTCTTGGATGCTAATGTCTCTCTCAATAGCAGCCCATGAACGTTCTAACTCAACCCGGTTAGTTGCTATTCGTAAAATGGTATTAAATAAATTCAAGTCAATACTGGTTTGATCCTGAAGGACTGGTTCAACGTTGGGTTGTCTTCTACTTGGGACAGTCATGGATGATAAAAGTTTATTTATTTGTAAAAGGATTTTAATCAATTTGTTACTTCAAATTTTGCAGAGATGAGGACAAGAAAAACAATTTTAAAATTCAAAACAGTAGTGTAAATACATTCGAGGCCGTTTCCTGGATTTGTAACACTTTTGAGAATTGTAAAATAACAAATAAACACTACAAAAAAAATATGAGGCTTTAATCTAGAAAGAATCTCATATTTCAATAGAAAATGATGAAATAAAACGAGGTTTCTAACGAAAGTTAAGTATTAAGGTACAAAAGATTTATAGGTCTTAAAATTACTAATAGCAATTTCAGAGAAAAAATGTAAATCATTTGACATCCAAACCAATCTGAAATATAAATCAATGATGTGTATAACTTCAAATTGATTACTCGTTAGAAAAACATTGAAAGAAAAATTCAACAGAGTATAATAAACAGGGTTGAAGAACACATAGCTACAAATTTGCATGATTCAAAATCTCGTTTGTGATCTATATTCTGATGTATTTGAAAACTGTTATTACAAAATAGCTCTCTCTAAAAATTCCGAAGCCTTTTCTTAGTCTTTAGAAACTATATTTATACATTTTCATCAAAATTTCTCGTTGGTGACTAACCAACTTCCTAATATTACGGTTACATAAAAATAATGTCAACCGTTTACAATTTCTTTCTAATCTTAAATGATAAAAAACATTTTTAAAGATTTTAAGCTTGCGTTGACGAACTTCCTTTCTCCGCTTCAATACATTGAACACATTTCCCCAAAAACTTCACAAAAGTCCTGGGAGCATCTGGTAACTCATTTTCTTCAAATAAGAAAAATCTTTTCTGCAATTCAGGCAAACGATTTTCTATCATCTTTTCTGTGAATTTAATAGTTTTCAACTTTAGATTTGACATCACCATCCATTTTTTGATCTCTGTAATATTGATCAATTTAATTTTTTAAATCTCTTCTTTCATTTCCTCCATCTCTTCTCTAAACCTTAGTTGATGCTTGGCAATATTGATTTCGCCTAATAATCTGAAACAATCATCTGTTCCGATATTCAATGAAGCTCTTTCTAATAGATCAAAGATTCCCTGGAAATCATCGTTGAATTCTCTTGTTATTCGTTTATATTCAGCCATCTTTGCTTCCCACACTTTTATTATTATGTCCCCTTTAACCTGTTCAGAAATAGATAATTTTTGAATCTTTCCAACCTCTTCTTTTGATGAGAAAGTCACTTCCTTCTGAAAAGTTGTTCTAGCTGCTTTCGCCTCCCTTTCCTTATGGAACACATTCTTTGAAGACTTATTTGTTTCTTGAAAATATTTCTGGACTACTTCGAGATTCAAGAACACTTTCTGTTGTTCCTCCTCTATTCTTACATATATCTCCAATGCTTGTGTCCTGAAATTTTCAAGTTCTATCACCTGATTAGTAATAGAAATAATTTTATCTTGTAAATGTTTGTTTTCTTCTTCTAGCTTTCAAACCTGTTCCTGTGTGACCTGTATTATGAGTTTTTCCTCCTCCAAGTCTTTATTCTTTTTCTGAATTTCTTGCATATCCTTTAGTCTAGCTTGTTCTAGACCTTTTTGTATTCCCCAACTAATATTTCTTTCATTTTCTTTTAGTTTGTCTTGCAACTGAATTATTGTTTGGTCCTTCTGTTCAAGCATAGTTGTTAAATTGCCAATAGAATACATGTTTTGTTATGCTATAGCACCCATTGTACCTTCTAATTCTGTAGCAAATTCTCCATCCTTGAGTTTCTTTCCATCTATAATAACCCTATGCTTTTTAATCGTCCCTTCTCCTCTTGGATAAATTTCCTGTTTCAAGACTGCTCTTCGCTTTTTACTGAAAAAGTAATATGATGAGGGGATTTCATCTCTCGAAATAGGCTCTAGATCACTGACATATAAAACTCCTTCATGGGGGGTTCCAAAATTCAACTGTAATGGAGTTAAAGAGGTGATAGGACTACCAAGTTCTGTTGAAGTTGTTCCTCCTATCTTTTCTCTAACATTCTTCATGATTTCTAGAATTGTTTCTGGCTCTTTTCCCTTCTCCATTCCCATTTATTTTGTTTGACAACCCTCTATATCTTTGGAATGTATCTTGGTATTTTTCAACTTACCTTTGTTATTTGCTTTATCCTGTATATTAGTTTCAAACCCTGGAGGGGATCCTTGCTGTTTTGGCGATGGGGTCGAAATTTCACCCTGTAAAATCTTAGGTAGGTAGCTTCACCTATGGATTTGAAAAGATGCGAATCCAGTCTATGAGTCAGGTGGCAAGGCCTGGACTCTATTCAACATTTCTTCACAAGACTTAACATCTTTAAATATATCATCATAAATAGATACTTCATGTTCATATGCCTTTAGATTACAATGTATGTAATGCCTACTTATTATTTGGTAGGGGTCATATTTTCTATGCTCAATATTTACTAATTTCACTTCTTCTAGTGACTCAGCCTCTACCTTAGAATGGCCTAAATTTGATAAAGAAAATTTCCCAACATGAACAGGAAAGATGGCCATGATTTTTTCTGAAGTGCTTTTAATTCCAATCCAACATCGCCCTTGGCTATCTGATGAGCTACTTCTCTGCATACCAATCTGTCTGGTAGAAATTTAGGGAGTGCATGAGGGGGAATGGAACAACCATAAACCCTAATGTAGGAAACAATTTCCTAAATGGACCAGTCGACGACTGCTTTAAGACTTTGTATGATTGTATCTGAAATGCGAGGGGGTTCGCATCCAAAAAACATTTTGTGCATGGGAATAATAATAAAATGACAAACCTCGTAAAATGTGCCTTTAGCATTTTCTTCCCAAAGGGCCGAGTGGTATTTATGAATGGGTTCTGTACAGGAAATACTCCAACTCCAATTCATTAATGGAAAGGGAGTCATAAAACAGATTGCATCCATTATGTATGAAGACATATAAAAAGCCGCTAGTTGTCCCTTTGACTTGGCTTCTTTATAGTTTAAAATTTCTTGTGTTAGGTTATCCGACAAAATATTATGCCAGTTAAAACCATTTCCTTCTGAATCTTCCTCTAAAAAAGGTACCCAGTTTGCATGAAAATGACAGGGATCTTTTCTCCCGAAAATTCTACATAACATAATGGCTATATAAACCATATATTCATTTAAGGAGGCTATAGCATAAATCCCATGAGCATCAGCCCTAAAATATGCTTCAGACCTTTCCCATCCTCTAATCATATCGGGATATGTCTGGTCTGCCTCAATACATTCTTTTCTCTGAAACTCAACTAAAAATTCAGCATTAAAAGTATGTTTATGATTCGGCGAGAGTTTATACATTACTTGAATGTGCTCTGGTCTGAATGAGACGATGATAGCTCCTTACTCATTTAGAATGCTCCTTGTTGGGATATCTACCTTATCCAGAGCCTAGCTGATCATATCAGTGTATGCCACCAGCATCGGACGCACAACGATCTTATGAAGCTCAGACTTAGCTATGTCCCGGAAATGATTTTCGAAGTTAGGATGAGAATTCTCTAATTCATATTCCAACAAATCTGATATTTGAGTCCAAGATTTAATAGAATCTATAGCATGTGGAGTGGTATCGGAGATAATATCTCCTTCCTATACGTCTTCATTCTTCTTCAGTGCCTTTTTGGGTGCCATGACTTCTGTGTTTAATTTGAAACCTGTAACAGAAAATGGATGAATGAGCTCAGCTTAGAACGACAACACAGACATTCGAATGTTTATTTTGAATATATTTAAAAAATGACGAGATTTGCACAACTGTCATGAAATTAAAGCTCTTAATGAAAAAGATATTTTACTGAGATACGCTTTTAATGTCCGTATTTAAGTACCTTCGGGTTTTGAAGAAAACGAGAAACCTACTTAATAGGTAAGTGAAACATAAATGAACACCTGAGAATGATTACCATTAATCTTGTTTTTAAGAAAAAGGTTAATTAATGTTAATCATAATTTAAAGCTGAAAACTTCATTTTTCGAGGTTTTGAAAATCGTGATGTCGAGAGGTATCTAGTCGATGAAAAAACGATTTCCAAAAATGCGAAATCATGAAATCGCAATGCTTTAATTAGGATTTAAATGCTTTTATCACGTTAATTCATTGAGATTAGACTATTTTTGGGGATTTCGGAAATAAGAATTTCGGGAAACATGATGACAGGAGACGTGTGTTATTAATGAAATCCAATCTCCGAAATCGCGAAATCGCGATGGCTTGTTTCTTTTTTCAAAACAAGACTTAACTTATCTCAAATAACTAAATAATTACGATTAAGGCCAAAACAAAAATAGTTTAATTTAACGTGACTTATGGATCGGGATTTCGGAAATCGGGATTTCGGAAATCGGGATTTCGGAAATCGGGATTTCGGAAATCGGGATTTCGGGAAACATGATGACAGGAGATGTGCTCTTACAGAACCGTGAATCCTGAAATCGCGACATAATTATTTTGACCTTTAACCTTTCTTAGAAGAGACTAAATTAATTTGTTTTTAAATTAAGATTCCAATGTTTTGGGAAATTGGGGATCGGGGTTTCGTGATTCAATTTGCATCAAAAATTTGTTTGCAGGAAACCCCGAATCTCGAAAATTCTTAAAGTTTAATTTAAAAGTCATAAATTTTACAATTTCAACTCGTTTTAAATAATTTTTCAAAAGAGCGTCGGAAAATTTATATTTTTGGTAAACTTTTTTCCGTTCGTTATCCAAAAAAAAAAATTGATAAAAAGGTATCGTGAATTTAGAAATGACGAAATTCTTATTTCAAGAAAGCCGAAACCCGAAAAACACAAAAAATAAAAATCTAGGCCTTAAGGATAAAATTTTTAAGATCTGTTTCAACATAGGCTCCAACTGGGGACCTCATCTCCTTGTGGGACGAGGAGAACATGTAGACTCAATGCCTTCATTGGGTAAATGGTGTCAAGGGTTTATCATTGCAAAACTGCTAAAGGAGAGGAGAAAGAGATTTCATAAAACCTTTGAAAACCTTTTCAAACTTCTTATTTGCTTTAAACTCATTTGTAGTCTTCTTCATAATATTCTCCTTCTCATTCTAAATTTAAGTTAGTATTAAGATGATAGAACAATCTTAGGAAACTCAACAGATTTGTAAATTTCAGCTTGCATCAATCGAAATAAAAATTTTAATTTTTAATTGGGGAGCTTTGTTTTGACTTAAGATGAATATCCGGTTTCGAAAAACTGATAACTAGAATAGAGTGATAGATAAGTATGACAACCTTACAGACACCTCAGATATTGCTTCACTGCCAGTGGGCCTGTTCAATACCCCGATGAAGTTATCTGTCCCTTTTTACTGAATTTCCTTTCACCACTTTGAGTGCTAATTTTATGCTTAGATATTGCTTCACTGCCAGCAGGCCTGTTCAGTACCCCGGTGAAGTTATATTTTTCTTTTATATTTAGATGAGGGCAATCATTTAAATGAATTTCCTTTCATCGTCTTTGGGACTAGATGGGGGCAATCAAAAATGAATTTCCTTTCACCATCTGTCTTATAGTTAGCTTATGCATACGAAGCGGGGGCAATTAGTGATACTTAAAATATTAGGGGTGGTTATCTGTGTAAAAATTTACAATAGAGGTTTGTCAACCTGTTTTGATTATTCTAGACCAATCTTTCTCAACTTTCAAAACTCCTCAGTCTGTAGAGAAAAAGGGAAAGATTATTTTCATGGGTTTTCTTTTGAGCAAGCTTAAATCCTCATACAAACTGTTAAGAAACCTAAGAGAGTCAGAATCAACTCAAACATAACCACTTTTAGTCAGAGAATAAGAACTATGGAGACTGGTCTTACTGAATTTAATCATTTGTTGATTTCAAGGTTAATACATAATCTCTCCTACTTCGATGAGAAAGCCCAAAAATGTGAAATATAGTACTGAGGGTATAAAAGGAGATGTCCAACCATATGTAAGCCATAAAACATAGGTTGTGATTTCAAAAATAACTCTTTGGACTCTTTTCTTAAAAATTTTAACTTCGAAAAGCCTTTAAACTTGTTTTAAGTGAACTCCTTAAGGTCGAAGTATTAAGAACAAATACTTTTATTTACCTGTCATCTTACGGGACAAGTATCGCAAAAATTATATACATATATATATTTTATTTTTATTATTATTATTATTTATATATATATTTTTTATTTTTTGTTTTTTGTTTTGGTATAAAAATTTAACTAATTTTTATTTTATTTTTATTTATTTACAAAATGAGAATAGATTTTCTAAAAATGAAAAACAAAACGGTATATACAATGAGATTTTATGTAAATTAATTATTCCATATGATGCTTTAAAAAACGCCCATTGACAGGGGCATTCAAGATCTTACCATCCAAATTTTCAAGCAGAAATGAATTTTTTCCTTTAGGAGATGCTACCTTAAATGGTCCGTACCAAATATGATCGAATTTACCATTTTTTCTTGAATCCTCTTTTCGAGCATCCCATCTCAAAACCAGATCCCCGGGGAGAAAATTCCTGTCCTTGGCTTTACGATCAAATAATACCTTCATGTCATGCTGGTACTTCTGCAACTTTTCATCCACTACAGCCCTGTGCTGCTGAACTTCAATCAACTGATTTATCCTTCTTGTGAGAGGATTTGGTTCTTCCTTCTCGTCTTGCCATAGTTTCATCACAGGAAGTGCTAAGTTTATGGGAACACTACATATGTTCCATATACCATTTGAAAGGGAGAAGTACCGATAGAATTTTTTGTGCCTATCCGATTTGCCCATAGAGCATCTTTTAAATGCAAATTCCAAGACTTTTTATTTTCGTTTAACACTTTTTTGATTATACTGATTAAGCTCTTGTTTGAAGATTCCGCCAGACCATTTCCCTGAGAATAGTATGCTGTGGAATGACTCAACACAATATTATATTTCTGGCAAAAGCTGACCATTGCCATAGACTTAAAAGCTTGTGCATTGTCTGTGACTATATTCCTAGGACAGCCGAACCTAGACAAGATATTTTCTTCTAAGAAGTCTATAACTACTGAATCAGTAGCCTTCCTTGTTGGGATAGCTTCCACTCATTTGGTGAAATAGTCTGTAGTGGTCAGGATCCATCTGTGTTGAGCACTTGAATGAGGATTAATATCACCTATGAAGTCTAGTCCCCATTGCTGAAAATGAGATTTTGTCTTGACTGGGACCAATGGCATCATTGGTAGTTTATGTTTTCCTACAAAAAATTGGCAAGGGCTGCAAGCTTGTACCTTAGCATTGACATCTGGGAAAAGTTTGGGCCAGTAATAACCAACCCTCAGGATTTTATATGTTGTATCCCTCCAAGTGTTGTGTCCTCCATAGACTCCTTCGTGAAATTGACCTATAACTTATTTTGTTTCTGACTCGACCAGAAAGACCAAGAGGAAGCCAAGCGGGTCTTTCCAATATAATCATTTTTCGGAAATACAGTATTTGACTGCATGTAGCTTTAGTGTTCTAGCTTTGGATGGAGACAAGTCAGTTGGACATTTCAAAGTCAATAAATATGTTACTATGTCCTTGTACCAATTCGACAACGCAAATTTGTCCTCGATCCTGTTTTCGACTATTTGGTCCTCAAGTTCATTGACGTCTACCCATTATTCTTCCTCCCGAGAACTGTTTATCCCAAGAGCCCTGAAATTGGATTCAGCTAAAAGTGTAGCTAAACCTTGTCCATTTACCAATTTGGTTGGTTTAACCTCCAAATCAAACTCTTGAATTTTGGCAAGCCATCTTCCTCTTTTACCATCATTGTCTGCTTGAACCAAAATATCTTTTACAGAACTAGTGGGTACATATGAAATCACTTTAGAATGTAAAAAATAAGTTTTGAAAGCTTTCAATGCTTTTACCATAGCATAAGCTTGTTTTTCCATTATATTATATTTGAGTTCAGCATCTCGGAGACTTTTGCTAAAGAAGGCTATCGGTTGCTCAAAGCCTTCCTCGTTCTTCTGAAATAGTACAACAACAAACGTGTGTTCAGAGGCAAATGTAAAAATAAGAAAATCTTTGAGATAATCGTGACTTGCTAGTACTAGTGCCTCACTTATAACCTTCTTAATATGGGCAAAGGATTCTTTAGCTTCTGTTGTCCATTTTACTTCATTGTTGTTTCTAAGCATATCTGTAATCAATTTCACAATTTCAGCGAAGTTAGGAATAAATCTTCTCAAGAAATTTATTTTTCCTAAAAATGATTGAATTTCTTTCACATTCCTAGGAATAGCTATTGTATCTATAGCCTCTACTCTTTTAGTTTCAATCCTGATTCCATTTCGAGATACAATGTGACCCAACAACTTGCCTTCTTGCATAGCGAAATGAGACTTTTTAGGATTTAAGGATAGACCAAACCTGTGGCATTTTTCAAATGTTTGTTTGAGATGAATCATATGGTCTTCATCCGATTTAGAAAAAATAGTAAGATCATCCAAATAGATGACTACAAACTTGTCCCGTTCGCCAATGAAAGCAATATCCATTGCACGTTGAAAAGTAGCACCTGCATTCATTAGTCCAAACGACATTTTATCATACATAAACGTGCCCCAAGGAGTGGTAAATGCGGTTTTTTCTTTATCAAGATCACTGACGACAATCTAATTATAACCTGAAAATCCATCAATCATTGACATTCTATTATCCCCTACTATTTTTTCAAGAACATGGTCCATTTTAGGTAGAGGATAATTATCTTTGAGAGAAGATTTATTAATATTTATGAAATCAACACATAGTCTAATTTCCCCATTTTTCTTTCTAACTGGGACCAGATTAGCTACCCAATCAAAATATCTTAGGGGTACAATTATCTTAGTGTCAATATGTTTTTTGACTTCTCGTTCGATAACAGGTAATAAAATAGGGTTAAATTGTCGGAGTTTTTGTTTAAAAGGTTTGACACCTGGGTTGAGAGGTATTTTATGTTCAATCACAGAAGTGTCATATGTTTTCAGTTCTTCATACGACCATGCGAAAACATATTTATATTTTCTTAACAACTCCGTGTATTTATTTTTGTTTTCTGTTGATAAATATTTGGATAGTTTAACCATTCGGGGGTTTTCTTCAGTTCCTATATTACAATCTTCAACCTCCTCTGGTTGGGGTTGTAGGGTAGTTTTTGAAGGGATATCATATTGATTAAAAAGTCTTTCCAAAGGGATTAGACCCTTGGGAATTTGGTTGTTCTTGAGAACAAGCATTCAGTGATTTGCAATTTTATCATGAAATTCTTTAGAATCCTCCCCTTCTTGCATGATCCAAATAGGATCATTTTGATTTTCTTGATCGGTATGCGTTTCTGCAAATTCATCTAATGATTCTAGAAACTTTTGAAGCTGGTCATCGTCTTCAAAAACCTGCCAATGTTGTATGTCATTTGGTATTGAAGGGCGATGTCTCATTTGTATATGATATTTTAATTTAAAAGCAGTCGGGGGTGTGAAAGTGGATGCAGGTTTGGCTAAAGCATCAGCCTGTTGATTCTCAGATCTTGGGATGAAATGAAAATTCACATATGTGAAGAATTTTTCGATTAAATCCCAGACACAATTCCTATAGGACCGTAATCTCGGATGTTTAGCCTGATATTGTCGTTTCACTTGTTTTATAATTAAATCTGCGTCACCAAAGACTTCAAGTTTCTTAATTTTCATCCTTCTAGCAGCTTCTAATCCTAGCACTAAAGCTTCATACTCGCATACATTGTTTGTACAATCCACATTCCACTGAAGCCTATATGAAAAAGGAATAACAAATTGGTCAACGAGAGCTACAAGAAGTACTCCTACCTCGGCTCCAAGGAAAGACGAAGCACTATCAAAATACATTTTCCATACACCAGTGCTATATACATTTTTCTCTATTTCTTTTTTTTCAATTTTTTCTTCTATACATTTATCATCTACATCTACTTCAAAATCGTCATCTATAGATAATATACAATTTCCTAAATCTTGGTTGGAAATATAAACTGGATGATTGTTGGGGTTGTTTGGGTCACCTACAGTAAATGCTAACCTAGTCTCTCTGTAAAGACGAGTGTATTGGCCTCCAAAAACTGGAATTGTAGCATATGGCATATCTAGTTGGAGAGATCCTCCAAGCTTGGCGCCCCATGATCTAGATAATAGCATACCATACTTTGGGGGAATGTCAGTGACTACTACATCCATAAGAATACTTTTAGCAGGTATTTGAGCCAAACCTACCACTAGGTCTTTAATCATACCTATGCATTTTACTTTCCTCAAATCAAAAGAATATAAGTCACCATAGGGCCTTGTGATTTCAAGACCAAGTTTTTCCATAATTGCCTTTGGCATAACATTGCGGGAAGCTCCGAAATCCAACATACAGTTATGGAGAAGGTGGTCAAACAGGGTTAACGTAATATAAAAAGGAGCCATAGTGTCTCTTGCACCTTCAAAGTGTGGACCGAAGACTATGTTAGGTTTGTCATCCTCTAAGTTGATGAAGTCGGCCTAGCTTTCATCTTCGGAAAAATTAATCATTTTGGCGATTTGTTTTCTATATATAGGATTTTTAGCTAACTCAACAAGGGGAATAGGAATTTTGGTTTTATTTATTTCGTTTTCCAAATTGAAGTTTCCTAGGGCCTTGTCATTTTCGATGTTCGGGGCTTCCATACCTTTCTTTTCATTTTTTCATTGAGATGTGACCTTGTTTTCGTTTATAGGAACTTGTGTCTTCACAGGGAGTGTTCCTACTAGTTCTGACTGTACAGGTTGCGTATCATCTATTTTTCTTTTTGCAGACTGTTTATCTGCAACTTTTGGAGTTACATCATCGATTTTGTTTCTTGGCAAACTCTTTTTTGTCGGAACATTTGGGAGATTTTTATTTCTTGGTCTCAAATTATATTTTCCCTGTAATTCAGCAATAATATCATCTGCAATATTTTGATATGTGAAATCATCAGTCATATTATTGTTAACATGTTCTTCCGATGTACTTTGTTTACTTAAAGATGCTTCATAATCCTGTCTTGATAAATAAGGGGATTTATTATCATTGCCAAGGTTACTATTATCTTCATCGATTTCTTCAAAATCTCCTAAATCTTCCTCTCCGATGTAGTTTTCACTTTTAAAGGGTGTTGGAATTTTTTGATCTTCATTTTTAATTATTTTCTGTGGTCCCTGAGGTTCAGGATTTCTTCGAAAATCGTTTCTGGGGAAACAATCTCTTTTCGATTTCTCTAGTTCCATTTTCGAGATCTTGTTTGAAAGTTCTTGAATGACCCTAGCCATCTCTTCTATTCTATCTCCCGAGGATTTTCCTGATCCTAAAGATCCACCTTGCTCTTTAAATTTCTTATTTTCTTTGTTTCCAGTTTCAGTCTTTGCTTTAAGTTTCCCTAATTCCATCATGTTTGATTCAATCTCAAGCGCATCATCCTGCATTTTTGTGAGATCTATTGATCTCCTTTCTCTCAATAATAAGGCGAAGTCGGGATCAAAAGTGCCAGCAAAAGTCACTTTTGTTGTAGGTTGTGAAGGTTTAACCTCAACTGTAATTTTATTATACAACTTATTGAACCTCTGTGTGAATTCTAGAACTGACTCAGAGTTTTTCTTTCTAAGGGCTCCGAATTCAGTTAAGTAGTAGAGGTGATCCTTCCTCTCTCCCCATTTTCTAATAAATGCACTTTCAAGTTCTTCATAGGATCTTAAAGATCCAGCTACTAAGGATCAGAACCAGGTCCTCACCTGTCCCTCAAAAGTTTGAACGAGGAGTCTAGAATAAACATCTTCATGTTATATTCCGAGTATGTCAGCAAATTGATCAAAAAAGTTTATATGTTCTTGGGCAGTCAGATCACCTTCCCTTGTAAACTTAAGAAGGCTTTTCATGTAATTCTTGGGGAGATCATGAAGAGGAACATGAAGAACAAGGGGAGCATATCTAGCAGCTACTTTAGCGAAAATCCCAGGAAGAGGTACTTGACCACCTCCAGGGGAACCACCTCCAGCTCCAGCACCTCCTTGTGCAGCCATGGTTAGATTTGAGACTGAAGTTCGGAAAGTGTGAGGAGAATATTCTCGGAAATCTGGAGAAGAAACTTCAGGAAAAGAGAAAGTATCAAATGACGGGGGAAAGTGAAAGTGATCTTTCTAGAGTTTCCGATGTGTTTGATTGCATAAAGTTAGGTTGACCTATAGTATATGTGGATAAAAAGACTTGTTTAAGTGATTTTCGTGATTTTAAAATTTTTTCCGGATCGGAGACTGGCGAGGTTTGCTTGCTATCCGGGTTTTTTCTGGTGTTCTTGTGGCTAATAGCCAGTTTAGTTATTGTGGAGTCGCCAAGTGAAAAATATTTAGCCTTAGAAGGTTTTTTTTCCTTGTTCACTATCAAAAACAGAAAATGTCAATGTCGTTCTTCCCAGGGGAAAAATTCGTTTCTTCGTTCCTCGACAATGGTGCCAAAAATATGTTGTTCCTGAGTTTATACTTTAAGGATATAAAGTATACCTTCAAGGCATCCGTAAATGATTTAAAGGAATAATTTGGGAATAAGAAATCAAAGGAAGATTAAAGCAGAATCAGTTTCTCAACTGTCTCTGTCTTTCTTCCTGTTGTTCTTGGATGCTAATGTCTCTCTCAATAGCAGCCCATGAACGTTCTAACTCAACCTGGTTAGTTGTTGTTTGTAAAATGGTATTAAATAAATTCAAGGCAATACTGGTTTGATCCTGAAGGCCTGGTTCAACGTTGGGTTGTCTACTACTTGGGACAATCATGGATGATAAAACTTTATTTATTTGTAAAAGGATTTTAATCAATTTGTTTCTTCAAATTTTCCAGAGATGAGAACAAGAAAAACAATTTTAAAATTCAAAACAGTAATGTAAATACATTCGAGGCCATTTCCTGGATTTGTAACACTTTTGAGAATCGTAAAATAACAAATAAACACTACAAAAAAAATATGAGGCTTTAATCTAGAAAGAATCTCATATTTCAATAGAAAATGATGAAAGAAAACAAGGTTTCTAATGAAAGTTAAGTATTAAGGTACAAAAGATTTATAGGTCTTAAAATTACTAATAGCAATTTCAGAGGAAAAATCGTAAATCATTTGACATCCAAACCAATCTGAAATATAAATCAATGATGTGTATAACTTCAAATTGATTACTCGTTAGAAAAACATTGAAAGAAAAATTCAACAGAGTATAATAAACAGGGTTGAAGAACACATAACTACAAATTTGCAGGATTCAGAATCTCGTTTGTGATCTATATTCTGATGTATTTGAAAAATGTTATTACAAAATGGCTCTCTCCAAAATTCTGAAGCCTTTTCTCAGTCTTTAGAAACTATATTTATACATTTTCATCAAAATTTCTCGTTGGTGACTAACCAACTTCCTAATATTACGGTTACATAAAAATAATGTCAACCGTTTACAATTTATTTCTAATCTTAAATGATAAAAAACATTTTTAAAGATTTTAAGCTTGCGTTGACGAACTTCCTTTCTCCGCTTCAATACACTGAACACATTTCCCCAAAAACTTCACAAAATTCCTGGGAGCATCTGGTAACTCATTTGCTTCAAATAAGAAAAATATTTTCTGCAATTCGGGAAAACAATTTTCTATCATCTTTTCTGTGAATTTAATAGTTTTCAACTTTAGATTTGACATCACCATCCATTTGTTGATCTCTGTAATATTGATCAATTTAATTTTTGAAATATCTGCTTTCATTTCCTCCAGCTCTTCTCTAAACCTTAGTTGATGCTTGGCAATATTGATTTCTCCTAATAATCCGGAACAGTCATCTATTCCGATATTCAATGAAGTTCTTTCTAATAGATCGAAGATTCCCTGGCAATCATCGTTTACTTCTCTTTTTATTCATTTATATTCGGCCAACTTTGCTTCCCACACTTTTATTATTATGTCCCCTTTAACCTGTTCAGAAATAGATAATTTCTGAGTCTTTCCAACCTCTTCTTTTGATGAGAAAGTCACTGCCTTCTGAAAAGTTGTTCTAGCTGCTTTCACCTCCCTTTTCTTCTGGAACACATTCTCCAAAGACTTATTTGTTTCTTGAAAATATTTCTGGACTACTTCCAGATTCAAGAACACTTTCTGTTGTTCCTCCTCTATTCTTACATATATCTCCAATGCTTGTGTCATGAAATTTTCAAGTTCTATCACCTGATTAGTAATAGAAATAATTTTATCTTGTAAATGTTTGTTTTCTTCTTCCAGCTTTCGAACATGTTCCTGTGTGACCTGTATTATGAGTTTTGCCTCCTCCGAGTCTTTATTCTTTTTCTGGATTTCTTGCATATCCTTTAGTCTAGCTTGTTATAGACCCTTCTGTATTCCCCAACTAATATTTCTTTCATTTTCTTTTAGTTTGTCTTGCAACTGAATTATTGTTTGGTCCTTTTGTTCAAGCATAGTTGTTAAATTGCCAACATAATACATGTTTGTTGATGCTATAGCATCCATTGTACCTGCTAATTCTGTAGCAAATTCTCCATCCTTGAGTTTCTTTCCATCTATAATAACCCTATGCTTTTTAATCATCCTTTCTCCTCTTGGATGAATTTCCTGTTTCAAGACTGCTCTTTGCTTTTTACTGAAAAAGTAATCTGATGAGGGAATTTAATCTCTCGAAATAGGCTCTAGATCACTGACATATAAAACTCCTTCATGGGGGGTTCCAAAAGTCGACTGTAATGGATTTAAAGAGGTGATAGGACTACCAAGTTCTGTTGAAGTTGTTCCTCCTATCTTTTCTGGAACATTCTTCATGATTTCTGGAATTGTTTCTGGCTCTTTTCCCTTCTCCATTCCCATTTATTTTGTTTGAGAACCCTCTGTATATTGGGAATGTATCTCGGTATTTTTCAACTTACCTTTTTTATTTGCTTTATCCTGTATATTAGTTTCAAACCCTGGAGGTGATCCTTGTTGTTCTGGCGATGGGGTCGAAATTTCACCCTGTAAAATCTTAGGTAGGCAGCTTCACCTATGGCTTTGAAAATATGCGAATCCAGTCTGTGAGTCAGGTGGTAAGGCCTGGACTCTGTTCAACACTTCTTCATAAGACTTAACATCTTTAAATATATCATCATAAATAGATACTTCATGTTCATATGCCTTTAGATTACAATGTATGTAATGCCTACTTATTATTTGGTAGGGGTCATATTTTATCTACTCAATATTTACTAATTTCACTTCTTCTAGTGACTCAGCCTCTACCTTAGAATGGCCTAAATTTGATAAAGAAAATTTCCCAACATAAACAGGGAAAGATGGCCATGATTTTTTTTGAAGTGCTTTTAAATCCAATCCAACACCGCCCTTGGCTATCTGATGAGCTACTTCTCTGCATACCAATCTGTCTGGTAGGAATTTAGGGAGTGCATGAGGGGGAATGGAACAACCATAAAACCTAATGTAGGAAACATTTTCCTCAATGAACCAGTTGACAACTGCTTTAAGACTTTCTATGATTGTATCTGAAATGCGAGGGGGTTCGCATCCAAAAAACATTTTGTGCATGGGAATAAAAATAAAATGACAAACCTCGTAAAATGTGCCTTTATCATTTTCTTCCCAAAGGGCCGAGTGGTATTTATGAATGGTTTCTGTACAGGAAATACTCCAACTCCAATTCATTAATGGAAAGGGAGTCATAAAACAGATTGCATCCATTATGTATGAAGACATATAAAAAGCTGCTAGTTGTCCCTTTGACTTGGCTACTTTATAGTTTAAAATTTCTTGTGTTAAGTTATCCAAAAAAATATTATGCCAGTTAAAACCATTTCCTTCTGAAGCTTCCTCTAAAAAAGGTACCCAATCTACATGAAAATGATAGGGATCTTTTCTCCTGAAAAGTCTACATAACATAATGGCTATATAAACCATATATTCATTTAAGGAGGTTGTAGAATAAATCCCATGAGCATCAGCCCTAAACTTTTCTTCAGAACTCACCCATCCTCTAATCATATCGGGATATGTCTGGTATACCTCAATACATTCTTTTCTCTGAAACTCAACTAAAAATTCAGCATTAAAAGTATGTTTATGATTCAACGAGAGTTTATACATTACTTGAATGTGCTCTGGTCTGAATGAGCCGATGATAGCTCCTTGCTCATTTAGAATGCTCCTTGTTGGGATATCTACCTTATCCAGAGACCAGCTGATCATATCAGTGTATGCCACCAGCCTCGGATGCACAACAATCTTACGAAGCTCAGACTCAGCTATGTCCCAGAAATGATTTTTGGAGTCAGGATGAGCATTCTCTAATTCATATTCCAGCAAATCTAATATTTGAGTCCAAGATTTAATAGAATCTATAGCATGTGGACTGGTATCGGAGATAATATCTCCTTCCTGTGCGTCTTCATTCTTCTTCGGTGCCTTTTTGGGTGCCGTGACTTCTGTGTTTAATTTGAAACCTGTAACAGAAAATGGATTAATGAGCTCAGTTTATAACGACAACATAGACATTCGAATGTTTATTTTGAATATATTTAAAAAATGACGTGATTTGTACAGCTGTCACACAATTAAAGCTCTTAATGCAGAAGATATTTTACCAAGATACGCTTTTAATGTCCGTATTTAAGTACCTTCGGGTTTTGAAGAAAACGTGAAACCTACTTAATAGGTAAGCGAAACATAAATGAACACCTAAGAATGATTACCATTAATCTTGTTTTTAAGAAAAAGGTTAATTAATGTTAATCATAATTTAAAGCTAAAAACTTCATTTTTCGGGGTTTCGGAAATCGTGATGTCGAGAGGTATGTAGTCGATGAAAAAACGATTTCCAAAAATGCGAAAATCGCGAAATCGTGATGCTTTAATTAGGATTTAAATGATTTTAGCACGTTAATTCATTGAGATTAGAATTTTTTTGGGGATTTCGGAAATAAGAATTTTGGGAAACATGATGACAGGAGACGTGTGTTATTAATGAAATCCGATCTCCGAAATCGCGAAATCGCGATGGCTTGTTTCTTTTTTCAAAACAGGACTTAACTTATCTCAAATAACTAAATAATTATGATTAAGGCCAAAACAAAAATAGTTTAATTTAATGTGACTTATGGATCGGGATTTCGGAAATCGGGATTTCAGGAAACATGATGACAGGAGATGTGCTCTCACAGAACTGCGAATCCCGAAATCGTGACATAATTATTTTCACCTTTAACCTTTCTTAGAAGAGACTAAATTAATTTGTTTTTAAATTAAGATTCCAACGTTTTGGGAAATTGGGGATCGGGGTTTCGTGATTCAATTTGCATCAAAAATTTGTTTGCAGGAAACCCCGAATCTCGAAAATTCTTAAAGTTTAATTTAAAAGTCGCAAATTTTACAATTTCAACCCGTTTTAAATAATTTTTCAAAAGAGCGTCTGAAAATTTATATTTTTTGTAAACTTTTTTCCGTTCGTTATCCAAAAAAAACAATTGATAAAAAGGTAACGTGGATTTAGAAATGACGAAATTCTTATTTTAAGAAAGCTGAAACCCAAAAAACACAAAAAATAAAAATCTAGGCCTTAAGGATAAAAATTTTAAGATCTGTTTCAACAGGACCCTTCATCATAAAAGAGGTGTTGAAAAAGGGTGCTTATCGTTTGGTTGATTTTGAAGGGAATGCTTTGGCAGAGCCTAGAAACGGGCTCTACCTCAAGAAGTATTATTCATAGACAGGTCACTGTGGGTAACTTTTTGTAACATATGTATAGTCTTTGTACTATTACTTTTTAGTTTCTTTTAAGTGTTATGGACTTGTCATTGATGTTATCTTTCGTCAATATGGCAGATGTTAAGTGATTCTGAGGTGTTCGTTGGGTATGCAAACGGTGCTAGTCGGCACATGCAGAGGCTTGCCTCCGCATCTTGGGTAATCTTTACACCTCAGGGCCAGTTGTTATCTTCCGGAGGTATATGCTTAGGTGACACCACAAATAATGTCGCCGAGTACAGTGAAGTTATTGAGTTTCTTCGTGACGCCTTGTCATTGGGTATCTCTCATCTCCGGGTCTATCTCGATGCTCAACTGGTTTTTTCACAGCTAAATAGAGTATACTGGGTTCATGATCCAACTTTACACCGACAATTCCTTAGGGTACATCTCTTAGAACATAACTTTGATTATATTACATATTTTCATGTTCCTAGGAGATTAAACCAAATTACAGATACTCTAGCTAATCAAATTTTAGATTGGCATCTTGCACACATATGAAAGAACA
The DNA here is from genome assembly GCA_009831015.1 of Picea engelmannii. Classification (NCBI taxonomy): domain Eukaryota; kingdom Viridiplantae; phylum Streptophyta; class Pinopsida; order Pinales; family Pinaceae; genus Picea; species Picea engelmannii. Next base: position 69,420 of record ML802133.1, on the reverse strand, counting down.
TTGACATAAGAATGTAAATATATTTTTGCACACGTGATCCATAAGACACAAAAGATAAAAAAAAAAAAACCATATATAACATCATAAAACAACCAAAGTACATAGATGGACGCAAGCAGCTAAAAAATGGGACTAATAACAAGTCACAGGGTTTATGCCCTCAAAACATATATACAAGTAAGTGCTCGTGGCACGTAAAAAGTCTAAATAGGTTCAGGGCCTATGGGCACTGTTATAATAGTCCACAGCATGGGCTAAACGCCTAAACAATCGGACCCACGTCCGAGGTGCCCCCACTACATGAGGCTGCATGGATGGCGGCAGGTCCTCTATCTCTGCCATCGGGACTGTGCGAGTGAGTGCAGTGAAGTTCCACTCAACTCACCTAAGGACTCTCTCAGCCTCCCCGGCTGGGAGGTTCCCTGCTACTGTTTCTCCTTCGGCGGCAGCAACTGCGGCTTCTGGCTGAGGACGACGCCTATTCCATGCATAATCGGTAGGTCACACGGGTCCCACATCTGCATGCAACAAACATTTACCTGTCAAATACTCTGGCATACAAAAAAAAAATGATATATATCACAAAAATGACATAAAAATTACATATGCAAACAAAAACAATACAAAGGTGGAGACTTACCCATCTCCCCTCTCTCCTCACCAGGAGGCACGGGTATCTCAGGATCTCTAGAAAAATCTATCCCTGCATATGGGTAGTCCTCGATCACAGGGATCTGCCATGATAGCCACGCAAAGAAGTCATCATCGAAGGACTCATTGGTCCTTCCACCACCCTGTTGTGGTAGTAATACTGCTCATCTACACACTGCAGGAAATGAGGCTTGATGTCCTCGTACTACTTCCCGAGGGCTAAATCTCGGAACTCTCTCAAAGAAAAATGAACACAAGATCGTCCCGAACCCGAAATTCCTTTGTGTCTGCTGTTGGCAATCTGTTAATTGCCTCTTCATGCACTCCAGTAATGTGGTACTCCAGTCAAAAATCTGTGCATTCAAGCACTGGATCGCATAGTTCATCTGTGTGTGAGAAGTCTGATGCAAGGATGTAGAACTGGTAATTCACCCAATCAGTAATAATATCACCTGCAACGATAGGTTAGTGATCTTACTGATAGGTACTTGGGAGCCCGCACGATTAGTCCCAGCCTCACAATACTCGGCTATCAATTCCGATATCTTACTTGGTCCCACAGGAAACGTCTTGAAGTTGACTGGTTCCCCTCTCCTTGAGAGGCCAGTCAAAAAATAGATATCCTCGGTGGTGGGAACTAGTGATTGCCACTCTAACATAAAGGCCTCTACATCAGGGTGCTAGTAGTCGATCAAGGAATTCAATAGCCTTGGTTGTGTGCGCATAAATGGACACAAAAAGAACTTCAGTAAACTGCATTGCATTAGCATGGCCATGACATTTATATCTCCCGCAACCAACTCACTGATTGCTTCATGCTCCCTTTCCCTCCACTGGACATACATCATGCCAACACAACAAGGTTCAGGAGGGTCAACACTTGCCTTTTAATTCTTTTTTCTAAAAAGGGGGGGGGGGTCCACGCGAGCTGTAGAGGTGACAATCGTGTGTACACGTAGGCAGCCTTTACTCTACCCGAGTGTACACACGGCCTGTCTAGAGACAGCCCGCGTGTACCTAGGGCCAACTTTTTTAAGATCGACACCCACCCACAAAATGAACTTAAAGACAAAATTGAAGAATTGAATAGCTAGATAAGGGAGTTTGTACCTACTTGGTCCAAGCGGAAGTTTGTTTCGTCCACTGTAGCTCCTGGAATCACCGATTTTAGCAAAGGGGGTCTTTTGGCTCCAGAGTCAATTTCCAAATCAGCAATGGTGATAATGAGTTGCTAACTTCTATTTATAGACTTTTTGGCCTCTTTTTGTCACTTTTTTGGCCTCCCTTATCAGTTTCTTTATACCAAAAACCATTTAGAGTGATTCAGGAGTTATATGGGAGGGATTTGATTGGGTATTGGGACACTTTTTTGAGTTTTGAGAAAATTTTGACGGTCCATAAATCTTTTTCCAAGAATCAACTTGAGCATATAGGTTAGGTTATTATCCCAACTTTTGCGTCTTGTTGTCTTTTTCCTCTACTATAGGATCGATCCCATCAGGTTTTGACACAGAACCATCATATCTGCTATAGAAGTGTCGCAACTTGGCGGTAGAGCTTACCAGAACATGGATGCCCTAGGTAGGTCTTGGTTGCATTATGGTGTCCATGCCATCTCTAAAACACTGTAGGCTCGGGAGTCCTTATAGTCTTTCCTGAATATAAGTTTGAGCCTCATTTGCATGATTCTTCTTCGCTCTTTGTCTCACCCTCAGGACTCCCAAAAATAAATGGGTCTCCTTTTAAGCCCTTTTCAGACCCTCTAAAAATGAAAACATTGTCGAGCGATCTTGTGGCCTTTCACGCTCGTTAAACTGAAATTTGAAGTCACGTCTGTCCGGCGGTTGTTTACCCCTTTTTCGGTCCGGAAGGTCAACTGTACGAACAAAGGTATACTCTATCAAATTTCCGTTCTTTAGAAGAGTACTCTCAGGTATAATTTTATCCCTTTTTCGGGCCTGAGGGACTAAACTTACGAAAAAGAAACCCCCACGGAGTCCATAGTTAAGCTCTTTTCAGACTCCCTAAAATTGAAAATATCGCTGAGTGACCTTATTCTTTCACACTCGTTAAATTGGTCCAGAAGATTATTCCTGACGGAGTCCATAGTTAAGCTTTTTTCAGACTCCTTAAAAGTGAAAAAATAGTCGTGTGATCTTGTCCTTGTCACACTTGTTAAAATGGTTTTGAATCGACGTCTCATCGGTGCTAGTTTATCCCTTTTTCGAACTGACTAGACTATCTTCAAAAAAGGTACCCCAATGGAGTCTCCTTTTATGTTTTTTCAGACTCTCTAAATATGAAAAACTACCGAGCTTACCTTCTTTGGGCTCGTTAAACTTACATCGAAGGACGTTACCATTATGTGTTTTATCAACCGCATTTGCATACCTTATCCACCAACCTTGTGACAGTTTGCTTCTGCGTCTTAACACCTTTGGTTGCTGGAGGATTTTTCATGAGTATCATTTTACCAGAACATCAGTCTTGTCCTTATGCCTTGAGATTGTATGTTTGCAATACTCGTTCCTCCATTGTAACGTAATATTCCTTTATTCTTTTTCCAAAATTATCAAAAAGAACAAAAAAAAAATCAAATATACCCCAAAAAGAGGATGGGAAAAGTATTTTCTTTATTGGCAGCATAATGAGTCACCCTTGGATAAAGCACATCTGTTCGTTTGATCATCATACTATGGTATGTAGTACGACCTTAGGAAGATTTTCTCGCTATATAGATTTGTGTCCTCCATCGTTTGGTTATTCTTCTGAACATATGGAGAGTTTGTGTTGCCTCCTACTTCGTAGACTTATGATTAACATACATGCTGCCTAAGTCTCATTATTTGTTGTGCTACTATCCAAGGGAAGTTTGTCACCAAGCCTGAGTCGGCCCCTCTGCATTATGTCTCTTGTCCTCATGCCCGACCATCCTTAACACCCAATCAAGTCCTTGTTCAAAATCATTGAAGCCTTCAGTCTGATCATCAAGATTATCACGTCAATGACCAACGAGCCATCGAATACCTCTGGGTAGTGAAGTCGTACACTCATATTACACTCCTACCCAAGTTTTGAAGATTTTGAAGTTGTTTCTCGAGCTCTGAAGATCTCATCTCTAGCCATCAGGCCGAATCAACTTCTAGAAGATGGATACTCTATATGTATATCTTTCTGATTTCGAGATGTAGCTCTGTTGTGTATTGTTCGTGGCTATTCTTTATAGTTATTTGACATGGATCTACAATGTATTTGATTGGTAGCCATGGTTCTATTTTATCTCGAGCATGGGTATGCCCGCCTCAGTGAGACATTTGTTATTTTGTAGATGACACCTCTTGGTTCCTGATCCTTGGGCTCAATCGTTCGGCACATCAGTGAAGATTGGTAATGTATTTCGGCCATCAGATGCTATTTTGACCTCACACATTAGGGGGCATCTGTTATAACCCTAAATTTCACCACACATGCTTACCTAGCATCAAGCCAACTCATATCCCTTCTTTGCCAAAACTCTGTTGAACAACTCTTTGAAAATCCTCTTGTGTAAAGGCCCACGCACCCTAACCTATTATTGCACGCGTGTACACGCTGGATGACTCACAACAGCCCGTATGTACCTACAAAAGCATGAAAAAAGGAAAGTTGCCGACGAAACAAAAATCTATGGGTGAGTTAACTGAAACTCCTAGCCATGCATGGCCGAGGGTTCGTCCAAACACCTGGCTCCTTCTAGCCTATAAAAGAACGGATAGGGGTACCATTTGGAGGAGGAAAAAATATAGCAAAGAAACTCTGCCCATTTACGTATTCCATTGTCCCAACCCTTTAGCCTTTCCTAATGCCAAAGGAGATTTAAAGCAAAGCAGTTGAAGGACAAAAGAAGAGGAGCCCAGGATCAGGTTCAAGGAGCGGTGGCCGGTCTCAACTTTTGTAATTTGACTCATTTTAAGTAATAAAGATAATGCTTTTCTCGTCCCAATTCATGAACTTTCTATGGTTTGATTAGTTTATGTTTGATTTCTAACCCGTTAGTATAGAAGTAGCATGAATGCATATTTGTTGTTTGTCTTGAGTGCAGGTCATCTTTGGAAGGAGTATTGCGAACAAGTAATCAAGCACAACGAAGGATCAACATCAAACACTGGTAACAAGGTAGGTGGATATTTCCATGCATTTACTGAGAAAAGGGGATTTAAATCTAGGGATGTAGGTAGAAAATAATTTCTATTCGGTCAAATCTGCATGCAAAGTTTGAACTCTATTTGCTAGTCTGTAGGGTGTTTTTCCCAACAACAATTGGTTATCAGTTAAATGGTTATGGAAGTCTTGAAAGACATGTTTTCTCTCGTCAAGTCTCTGTTTGGTCCTTCTATGATAAAATGTTTTGAACAAATAAGAATGAAAACGAGCTATTGCATACATGTGAGGATTGTCTTCCTATTCGTTATGGTTTATGTTAGGTAGCTAGAGAGGTAGTGGGGGGGCCCAGAGGGCCCATAGTGATAATAGTGGAGGCCATTCAATGTAAGGTGGACTAGGTCCACTATATTATTAAATAAGGCCCACTATGGTAGTTAGATCTAATAAATGAGTATTTAGATATAATAAATGTAAGAGGACTTCTTAGAAGGTTCTACTTCTAGAAGATTATGCCTCTAGAATGTTCTTAGGTGATGGTAGCACTATATAAAGGGGTTCAAGCAATGTAATGGGACATGAAGAAAAATATTGTATTTGGAGTTGAAGCTCATTAGGAGGAAGCCCCCTTGAAGAGTAAAGTGAACATGAGAGGATCGCTTCCATAATAGGATCCATTGTATGGTGTTGCCATACCTCAAGGGTTTGATATAATAAAGTGTGGTTTTCTAAATTGTTTCATACATCATTTGTGGTGATTGTGTTCATATATCTTTAGATCTATTGTGATATTTTGTATTTAGGTCTTTGGAACTTAACAATTGGTATCATATCACTTTCCTTGGCCAAAGAAGGGAATAGTTTTTTTCTCTTTTGCAGAATTTTTCTAGGGAAGAAAAAGAGGGGGAAACACTTTAGGTTCATATCTAAAGCTTTATGAGCTGAATTTGGAAAAACAATTTGGTTATTTTAATTTCTCTCAGAAAAATACCCAATTTCAAAAAAAAAATCAGCTGAAACAGAGTCCGAGATGTAAAATTATGAGCATTTTAAATTCAACAGGTTTTCAGGGTTTTTCCGGAAAAACCCACGATTTTCAGTAGTGATTTATTTTTAAACCCTTGTTCTATTTTTTTTTTTTTTTCGTGACGACGATGAGACTACAAAGTTCATAATTTTTCATAGGGTGCTCATATTTCTATGAGATCAATGCCATTGGATAAATCATTTCAAGAGTTTTCTTTTGGTATATTATACATGGTGTTTCCGATGGATATGGACTCTCAACTCAGGGAAATTCTACACATGATTGAAGCATTCAAAGGTGATATACAAGACCACAAAGATTGTTATCACAATATTCAATGATTATTGCTTCTCCTTCAAGAGAGATATCTTATGGCAGACATCATGAATGAATATCATCAATAAGTGTATGCTTGGTATGATTTGGAGGATGATTGTGATGATTGGTATATGGATAGTTTCTGGGATGACAACCACTTCCATATTTTATTTGATGACTCTACTCCACCTTCTGTAGAGAACATCAATGGAAAACATCAGGAGCTAGTTATGATTACCAGTGTCCAACCTGCATATTCTACAATGATATTGTTCCTTCTAGATTGATCTTTGACCCTTTCCCACTATGTGGATGGATATTCTTATTTGGATCCACATGACAGGTGTTAGTATTGGGAGCATCATTTTTAGTTGGTTATGGGGTGCCGGTATCTTGTGTGTATTTCACATGAGCAATTGGACATGGGACCCTAGTTTACAATGGAAGTTGGAATACTTCAACATGGTGGCTTCCATTTCTCAATGGGATCCTGGTTCTCTAGTCTACTTTAGCACTATGGTCCACACTTATCCATGGGACCCTGGTATATGGTTGTACATCAAACATTGAGGATAATGCTTTCATAATGGGGATGGAATTTTAGATAGCTAGAGAGGTAGTGGGGGGGGCAGAGGGCCCATAGTGATAATAGTGGAGGCCATTCAATGTAAGGTGGACTAGGTCCACTATATTATTAAATAAGGCCCACTATGGTAGTTAGATATAATAAATGGGTAGTTAGATATAATAAATGTAAGAGGACTTCTTAGAAGGTTCCCCTTTTAGAAGATTTTGCCTCTATAATGTTCTTATGTGATGGTATCACTATATAAAGGGGTTCAAGCAATGTAATGGGACATAAAGAGAAATAGTGTATTTGGAGCTGAAGCCCATTAGGAGGAAGCCCCCTCGAAGAGGCAAGTGAACATGAGAGGATCCCTTCCATAATAGGATCCATTGTATGGTGTTTCCCTACCTCTAGGGTTTGATATAATAAAGTGTGGTTTTCTATATTGTTTCATACATCATTTGTGGTGATTGTATTCATATATCTTTAAATATATTTTGATATTTTGTATTTAGGTCTTTGGAACTTAACAGTTTCACTCACTATGTTTAATCTAGCACGGTCTTGATTGCATAAAAATACACCTGTGTGAATTTAATAAGCCCGATTAGAGTTATGGAAAGTTAAAAAGATGCATGTGTGTCAATTTAGTTTTATTCACTTCATATATTATATTGGAATCATCGTGCAAAATACCAATGTTTTTAAAAGGAAGTTATACCCACATAGATCAAGCTCGGAGTTATGTTTGGGTTGATTATTATTATCAATTCAAGATTCTATTGATTAATATGATTGAAGTCATGTGTATGATCGAGCATGATTTTAATTCTTCTCGCATTTTTGAAAAGTCACCCGTGTACATTTTAATTGGGTCCGATTGTTGATTGGAAAACAATGGATGTTGATTGTTTTTCGTGGTGCATTATGGATTATCAGGGATATATGTTGAGCATATTGTTTTGCATGTTTTGATTATTTAAAAAACAAAAATAAGAAGGGATCAACGTTTTAATAAACACTACTGTTGAATGCAATTTTTTTTTATAAGTTATGATTGCACAAACTGTTATAAATTAAGGAATTCTGGGAAATTTAATTATTGAAACAACAAGCAGTTTTGTATACAATTGAGGAACAATGAATGTTGGTTCTTTTTGGATTGATTTTGAAAAGAGTTATGATTGTTGATTTATTTAATTTGTTTTATGAACAATATCCATCAAATTCCCTATCATTTTCTCACTTTTTCGCTCAATACAAATCCCCTCACAATCCCAGTTTCATTTTGCACACCATGTTCTTAAAATTAAATTAAAACTATGTATTACAGTGATTAAGAAATAACATAGAGATGGATCACGACTGATATGATTTGGTTTATGGTTGTGTTGAGGGGTCCTAAATCCATTTAACTCAACAAAAGGAACCAAACCTGCCACCGAGGCCCAATTAGACTCTACAATGTTTAATAGTGGAATGGTTCTCCAGATCTTACGATCGATCAAATAATCGATGGGATTTACGTTTTCTAATGAAATTTTCTCCTTCATTTTAGACGTTCTCTTTTTGTATTTTCTCTTATAGGTGGGACCGATGCAAGATGAGAGTCGGTATAAACCAACTGGGTAACAAGGTGGGAAAACTTAACTACTAGAGAAGGGTAAGCTTGGGATAACCCTTTCACTTTAGCATGCAGGCGACATTTTCTCTACCACAAGCCTAGTAATAATACATTAACCTGATGGTGTTAAAATTATTGACTGAGACCCAATTTATCAGAATAAAACATGCATGCAATAAACGATGGCAAGAAAAATAGTTTCCTTAATTCTAATCATCGATCAAATATTAACACAACGATTTACTTTCATCATTAAAGATAAGAACTATAAAACATTGAATTAGATAACTTATCAACAGATTTAAAAGTTCTTACTCATTACAATGCACATTAATGAGATGACAAAAGAAATAATTCTTGTCCACATCCAATCATACACACTTTTGATGAAAGAAAAAACTTGTATCTGGTCCTAAACATGACTTCTCAATTAAGGAAACTCCGAAATAATTCTTTACAAATCCAAAAAATGAGGGTCTTTGAAACAACCATCGACCTCTTTTTTTTTTTTGTAAGTAAGAAAAATATATATTAAAAGCCTTCTAGAGACAGAGTATTAAAACATAGTAAAGATATAACTAGGCTGAGGCACAAGACCGCCCCAACAGAGGGGAAACCAGTCTTTGGACCCGAGCAGTTTGAAAACTTAACGAAAATAGCGTCTAGCGTTTGAACTAGAAACTACTACGATATCACCCATATACTGGTGAGAAAGGATAAGTCTCAAAAAACTACTAACCATCTATAATGCAATAGAACAAAGATAAACTATCTAGACACCTGGATGAGCTGCCCAGCTACGCTCCTGTCCCACTTCGTCCATAGCCTCGTCTGCGCTTTCTTGATTGGCATCCGTCACGGCCCCCGGAGCTGCTCGTGGTGCGACGTCTGGCCCAAACTCTGTCTCTTCATTCTTTTCCTCGACCGACACCTCCCTTGGGGCATCCTCATCCGAGCTAAAGATAAGTGAGCTCTTCAGAGAGGAGAGAGTCCGAAGAAAAATATCTACCTTGGCTCTGGTGTCCTGTACCCGAAAATTGAGATCGTCCACTTCCTGGCGAATTTCAAAAACTAAGTCGTAGAGGGTCGTCATGCTATCCCATAGCTGGATATTGGTGAAGGGGCCGCAGGGAAGAGGCCCAGCCCCACAAAAAGCATGCTGAGAGTGGGAGTCTGGTTCAGACGTTGATTCAAAGGGACTGTAGACATGGTGCCGGGGGGGGCTAGACAAACTGGGAGCCAAGGCTCTGCTAGTAGAGTGCGTATTATTCTTGCCACAAGAGTGAGCTGATGGATGTCTGATATGGCGCTGGGAGGAAGAGGTAATGGATGGCGAATCCGAAGGGGAGACGGAGGGGCGTCGAGGCTTCCAGGCCGAGCCCCATCGAGGTCTTCCCCTTGGACGAGTCATGGTCCAACCCTCACTGCGAACAGAAGCCGTCCCGAATGCAGAGCGAGGACGCAGGGTCAGGGAAAACGCAGGGCTGAACTCGGCCTCGAGAGCACTTAGAGCGGAATCACACCATTTGCAATGCAGAGAAAGCTCTGCGGGAGGTTGATAAAAATAAATAAGAAGCACTGCCATCCTAGCCATATCAAAAACACCGGAGGGGAGGGACGTTAGAATTAAGTCTTGCATTAATGCTCGAGTGCGTTGAGTTGCAGGTCGAATAAATTATGAGGAGGGTGGCACGGGGATTTCACGTGCCCTCGTGTCCTGGTGACTATTGCTTTCATCCACCGATCGCCACGTAGCATGCACTATCACCCCATCCGGGGGGACGTCCACCAGGCTGGCTTTGCGAACACATTGCTGGAAGATGGAATGATCCAGGTCTTGCTCTGCGTTGCATTGGAGGTCTGAGCCAGTCCATGCTATGCCCAAATTGGCCAGCTCATCTGCTATCTGGTTTGCTTTTCTCCTGACATGTGTGGGGATGATTACTAGATTAGGATTCAGTAGTCCAGCAATGATCTAAAGGCCATGAGACAGTCTCCATCTAGGCGAAATGTTGTCTGGCCTTGCTCCGTTTATTATTCTTTGCAACAGGCTTATGATGAGTAGAGAGTCCCCTTCAACAATTAGCTTAGTGAAATTGTGATCAACAACCAGGTGCAGTCCTTTTATCAAGCCCCAGAGTTCAGCTGCGTTGTTTGTGGTGTATCCAAGGGGACCCGCTCCAACGGCAAGAATGCATCCAAAATGATTTCGAAGAACCACTCCATAGCTAGATGCTCTAGGGTTGCCTTTAGAAGCTCCATCAAAGTTCAGCTTGACGAAATTTTTCGGGGGGGGGAGACCAAAATGAAGGGCTACTGTGATGGGCAAGAGGGGAGGGTGGGGGGGGAGCTGGAGGGGGGTGGGGAGGAGCCCAATGCCTGAAGACTAGGAGTTCAGAAGAGGGACAATCCAAATCTTCCCTTGACCAGGCCTGAAGATAGAGAGTTTCCAATATATTGTGTCAGCATTGTTGCCAACATTGCTGCCAGGGACGAGAGAGGTTCCTGAAAATTCTTCGATTTCTCTCTTTCCAAATTTGCCATAGTATAAAGCCAGGAAGAAGCTACCATATGCGATTAAGGATGGGCGAATGGAAGGCCACGTCCCTCCAATTCTGAAGGGTCTCAATGATGCTATTCCTTAGGCGATCCGAGATACGCATAATGATTGCCGCTTGGTCCCATATTTGGGCAGAGTAAGGGCAGATATTCAAGAGATGATTCATGGTTTCTTCAGCGTCTCCACAGAGGATGCAAATAGAGGGTCCTGTGAAACCTCTTTTAAGTAGATTATCCCAGGTTAATATGCTGGAGTGTAGGACCAACCAGAGAAAGAGAGTTACCTTCGGCCAATGTCTGAGGTTCCAAATTTTTTGTCAGATCTCTGGAGCTGGGCTGGGGTCGGTGCAAGTTTGAATTTGATAGGCTTTTCTCGTGCTGAAAGTGCCCTGCGTACCATAGCCCCATCGCAGAATGTCTTCGCCTTCGATTTTGGGAATTTTCCTTTTGGCTAACTCTTCAATTAGAGGTTCCAGGTTGACATGCGCATCTAAGTCCATGTGATCCCTATCTACTCTCCAGCAGCGCCAGGATTCCTCCCTAGAGTTTTTCTGCCAATAATCCGCTACCAGAGTTAGGCCTGCTTGGGTGGCTTGGTTGCAGATGTCACGAGCCCATTCCTCCGCTCCCAAAGTGGGCCATTGGTGCCAGGAATCGTGCCAAAAGCGGGCAGTTTTTCCATTACCTAATTCCCAGAATGCATGCTGTGTGACCAGTCGTCTATTCTGCTTGGTTGCTGTCCAGATCAGGGAGCCCTGATTATCCCCATCCCAGCGGATGAGATTCCTTTCTGCCATATTTGGAGCGTATTTTTTCCGCCATAATTTAGCCCATAATTCCTTGGGATTTTTAAGCCAATGCCACCAGATCTTGGCACTGAGAATCTTGTTCATTATGGCTGGATCTCTTAGTCCGAGCCCTCCTTGCTTTTTGGGCCTACAGAGCTTGTCCCAACTGACAAGTGTTATCTTATTCTCTTTGGCTATACCTTGCCACAGGAAATTCCTTTGCAGACTTTTGATGGCAGTGAGAACAAAATTTGGGGCTGCCAACGCAGAAAAGATGTATATCGGGAGAGCTTGAAGGATGGCCTTGAGCAAAATGAGTCAACTAGGGAGATTTAAAGCTCGGAAAGTCCATGAGGATAGCCTTTTGGAGAAGGAAGATAGGAGGTGTTCCCAAGAAGAGTTTCTGAGGGTGTTGTCAATCAGGGGAATGTCGAGATATTTGGACGGAAGGGAGCTTCTTCTGAAACCTAAAATGGTCGAGATATGATGCTGGATCTGAGGGGGAGTGTTAAAAAAGAAGATTAAGGACTTTTCCTTGTTGCATTCTAGTCCCGAGGCCTCCGAGAAGGTTTGAAGGATCTCCTAGAGAGAGTTGGCTTCTCAGACTGTAGGGCTGCCCATTAAGAGGGTGTCATCTACAAACTGGCTATGCGAGATAGGGGGAGAGATGCCGTGCAATGGTAAACCTGCCAGAAGGTTATTTGCCAGGGCTGCTTTGATGGAACGACTTAGGCCTTCAACCATGATTATGAAAAGAAAAGGGGATAATGGATCGCCCTGTCTGATCCCTCTGGAGGGGGAGAAGGGTTTCGTGGAGACACCGTTGAGAAGAAGAGAGAAGAAGGTTGAGGAGGTAAGGTTAAGTATCCAGGTAACCCAAATTTGATCAAACCCAAATGCTAGAAGCATGGCTCTCATGAAGTCCCAGCTGAGTTTATCAAAAGCCTTAGAGAGGTCTAGTTTGAGAAGCATACCTGGGGTTTTGGTTTTTTGCAGGGAGTGGATTACTTCGTGCACGAGTATTACACTGTCCATGATTTGTCTGCCTTCAATGTAGCCGGATTGCTCTGGAGAGATTATTGCTAGTAAGATCGGTTTGAGCCTGCGAGCTATCACTTTAGTAAGGATTTTATAAATGACGTTGCAGAGGGTGATGGGTCTATACTGCTCGGGCCGATGTGCTTGTCCTTCTTTGGGGATCAAGGTGAGGAAAGTTGCGTTTAGAGATTGTAGGACATGTCCAGTGGCCCGAGAGTCTTCCAATATTTCCCATACCTCTGTTCGGATCATCGGCCAACAATGATGGAAAAAATCACTGGTGAAGTCGTCCGGTCCAGGCGCTTTACACTTGGGAGTGTCCTGAAGCGCTTGATCGACTTCTTCAATGGTGAACGGTCTGAGGAGGGCCGCGTTTTGCTCCTGAGTTACAAGGCATGGCACATGCCTTGTGATTTTCTGAATGGCTTGCTGTCGATCTTGGATGGGTTCTGTGAGGAGGTTTTGAAAGTGCTTGATTAGAATTTTTTCCATATTAGCATGTGAGTGGACAGTTTCCCCTTCATCAGAGGTGAGATGAGTAATCTTGTTGAAATGCCTTCTCTGGATAGCAGTGCGATGGAAGAACTTAGTATTGCGCTCCCCCTCCTTAAGCCAGAGAACTCGCGACTTTTGTTTCCACAGGATCTCTTCCTGTTTCTTTCTATCGTCCATCTCCAGGTTCACTTTTGTTTCTTGGTCTTTTAGATCCTGCGTTAGCCCCTCCTCCCTGATCCGCTGTTGAATCTTGTCCATCTGCTGCTTTAGATATTTTTGAGATTTGAAAATGTTGCCGAAGGTGTGTTTGTTCCATAGTTTTAAAGTTTGCTTTAAATTCTTTAGCTTCTGCTGAAAACGGAACATTTTAGACCCATAGGGGACCTCTGCTTGCCTCCACCATTCATGAATATTGTCTTGGAAATCGGGGTGGTCTAGCCAAAACTGTTCGAATCGGAAGGGTTTTTTTCCAGGCGTGGCCGGGACGTCCATCCAGAGTTGAACGGGCCAGTGGTCTGAACCAGGGAGATTCAGGATAGAGGATTCCATTTCCACTCCATCCAGCATGAGGGATTCCGAGACAAGGAAGCGATCCAGTTTGCAGGAGATTTGATGTACCCCGGTCCTTTTGTTTGTCCAGGTGTAGCGGTCATTGCCGGTTTCCAGATCGATGAGGTGGAGCTCCTCTATCAGGTTATTGAACTCACAGGAGTCCCGTTCCAGTCTCCTTGACCCTCCTTTTTTTTCTATCAGGGTGTGTATGATGTTGAAGTCCCCACCGATAATCCATCGATTGTGCTGAGTGAGGCTAGAGATATAGCTCAGGCTTTGGAGGAAAGCTTGCTTGTCCCCTGGGTTGGCCGGGCCATAGACATAGGTGATGTGCCCAGGTCGATTTGATCCAATGAGCCTGTACGCTGTTGTGATAGTCCACTTGGTGGTCCAGAAATTGTCCATCATCACTACATTGGTGTTCCATAGGATAGCCAGGCCTCTAGCTGTTCCTGTGGAGTCTACAGAGGCTACTCCTCCTTGTTTCCAGCAATAGGGGAGTATCCTGTCCATATCTTCTGAGGTGCATTTTGTTTCCTGTAGCAGGACAATGTCTGGTGTTTCCGCTATAATAATTTCTCGTAGTGTTTTTTGCTTGCTACGACCGTTGAGACCTCTAATGTTCCAGGAAATAATCTTCATGATGATGGGTGGGAGGGAAGGGGAGGAAAACTATCTAAAATCAAATTAATCTGCCCTGAGTTCACCATGAAGTTTCCTATCTCTTGTATGAGCTTATTTGTGGATTTTCTCCCTCTTTTCTTTTCCTCCTTCTGAACTTTGCTTGGATTTTTAGATTGGCTGCCTTGGATTCCCAGTGCTTTGCCCACTCGGGCTATGGATCCAGCTGACGAGTTAAGGAATATTTTATGCACCTTCCTCAGTTGGTCTCTAGGTATAGTGTAGATCTTTTGATGCCTGTATGCATGTTCTAGGTGGTCTAAGTCTACCCCTGCAAGATCTTGCTCCTCTATTGTCATTTCTTCGTCCCCATCATCCGTCTCTTGTAGGTCTGGCTGTTCCGGGAGTGGGTTCAGGGAATGGAGAGTGGTTGTGTTGGACTGGGGGGGTGGGGGAGCATTCTGACCCTTGGTTTGGGTATCGGTGGGCGGAGACGGCTCGCTTGGATTAACATTGGATATGGGGTTTTCAGATTGATTCTGTAGAGCATCAAATTTATTACTAGTGGGGAGATCTTTACTTACCTGGGTCATTTGTTTTCGGTTCCCCTGGCGTCTTTTTCCTGCTGCTTGTATGAAGACCTCCGTGTCCTTGCCGGTATCTGGGTTCCCCTCCTTGTGAACTTTGTTGAGCGGACATTCCCGGAAGAGGTGACCATGTTCGTGGCACTTCCTACATCGGAAGGGGATATGCTCATAGTCTATTGTTTGAGACCAATCTTCGTCATGATATTCCAGTGTGATGGATCCTGGAAGTGGCTTAGCTATGTTCAGATAAACACAAATTCTTGCATATGACGTGTACCTTCTTTGCTTCGTGGCTTCCGAAGATTTTACATAGATTCCAATGGTGTTGCCGATGCCCGCTAGGACCTCCTCCAGCCAGAATTCCTGAGGAAGGGAGTAGAGCCTGATCCATACTGGTGCGTGGGCAAAGTCCTCTTTTTCAGGGCTAAAATTTTCTGTCCAGAATCTTAGGAAGAGGCCAGCCGAGTTGTAGAAATATGGCCCTCCATCAAAGATACGATTGCGATCTTCCAGGTTATGAAAGATGATAGTGAAAAATCCTTTGGAACCCAGTTGTAGGTCATAGTGACCTTTTGGCTTCCACCAATATTGGATCCATTTGATCAGATCCCTCTCAGAGGGCCAAATCCCTAGGAACTTTCCTACCAGGGCATTGTCTCTCATATACTGCTTTTGTTCCTCTATACGCGGTGATCTTACTACATATTTTGGCGCCTTGGGTGCCTGTGGTATACATTTTCTGGGGATCCAAGGGGCCGAAGCTTTGGCAGAGGCGATCCTCCTGTCTGGGTCGATATCCATGTCTCGGTCCTTAAACGTCCCTTCCTCTAAAAGTGCCGCGCGCAGGTCGGGGGGCGGCTCAAACGCTGGATTCTTCACTCCCGCTGCTGCATTCTCATTGATGATAACTTGGCTGTAAGAGGCGCCTGTCGACGACCCCTCTCTATGATTCGGTGGCCCCTGCAGGGCAGCCATCGGTTGGGGGCAGAGCGTGGCGGCTACTGTTTCAGAACCCTAGTTTCAGAGCTCGCTCCCCTTTACCCTTTTTTTCAATCATATGATCGACCTCTTGCTAATAGGTTGATCCTCCTATTTATAACACACTATTAACTAAAAATAACTATTAAAGTGTAGCTAAGTAAAAAAAAAATTCCACATGGCGTGTTGGCACAGGGGCAGACCCAGGGTTCAACGCTACAACAATGCACCAAAAAAACCCTAACTACTGACCCTTTCGGGAACACCTGCGAAGCAGATGAAGTCTCACCCGAGGTAGAGGTAGGGGTGGTTGTAGGACTCAGGTGTCTGCAACCTTAGTTGGGACATCGATATGTGATTGTAATACTTAACAAAGCACTTAGCACCGATAGTTCATCAATATTTGACCACTATCTACTCCGCAGATAAAATAGATTATTTCACCTTTCATCCAGATCTGATGTATCTAAGAACTTATCATAGAGAGGTAGATTAGATTTAGCAGATTCAAGCACTAAGCACATTCACATAGTTTAGATATAACACCCATATACATCGTTAGCACAAAGCATAAACACATATATCTATCTATATCAAATCACTTAGCAAGTAAAGATATAAACACATCAACACGTCACACAAAGCATAGCAACACAACATGTACATGGTTCACCCCCACCCTAACACTACGTCCACCAACTCTTTTTCTCTATTATTTTCGGTTAAGCTTCTTACAGGCACATAGCATCAAAATCCTACTCTGCAAATGATAGGAGATTTGCATGCACTCCGCCATATCCTCCTTCTTCGATTTAGGGTACAACATCAAGCCTTCTTACAATTACTTGCACATAGCTCTACAAGTCTCACACAATATGCATAAATCATATACAATCCATACTTATCACTTATCCCAATATCACACACACACACACACACATGCTTCTTCTTACATTGCTTAGACATTTATTTATACTTTACAAAATAGGCCTAAACATGGGTAAACCCATGAGCTGACATACCGATACCTGTTACATAATCCCAAATCCCAAAAAGGACCCAAAAAGGGCCCGAGATCCCATGATATCTGCTTCGTCTTGCGCTCCGACTTCGACAGGCTGTCGAAG
Source organism: Picea engelmannii (assembly GCA_009831015.1). NCBI lineage: Eukaryota > Viridiplantae > Streptophyta > Pinopsida > Pinales > Pinaceae > Picea > Picea engelmannii. The sequence continues at coordinate 52,347 of ML802133.1, read as the reverse complement.
TCCCAAAATAGGTCAACTTGACCAAGGATCTCCCAAAACTTGGTCAAGGGCCAACATACCCCCAAGACTCACCTGTGACTCGTCCCAAGTCACTCTAGTCTGGGTAGTTCTTCTTCAAAATCCTAGAGCGTGGCTCGAGCTACTTCGACTTGTTTCTATGCCACAACCTCCTATTCAATGAAATCTTGGATGACTGCATCGGTCCCTCCAGGCACTATTCAACTGCAATGACAACCTGCTTGAGTTTTTCTCCTCATCCTTTGACTGTTGTGAACAATTGGTAAGACTTATCTTGTATAGGTTGAAGCCTCTGAGTTACTTCCATAATTCTTCTTTGGATAGTGTGGATCTTCTGTTGGGTAGTGCATTTCTCTTGGGATTGCTTCATTCTTTCCACAACTGACATGGGCTTCAACTATGCCTGTATTGTCTTTGCTTATTTCTTTGATTACTGGAGCTGTGACTCCAGTGCATGAAATTGTGGGTTCTCAGTGAGTTTCTTATACGTCTGGGCACCATGATTACTCAACTACTTTCATTCCATGGAAAGGGCCTTTATCCTTTCAATTGTGCTCCAGGTGGTTGCTTCTCTTTGATCCCTTACATCCTACAGAGTCTCAGGCACTGTGCAGAGCTCTAAGTCTGCTATGCATTGTTGTAGTTGCTAGCTAGCTTCTACGAGATTCTCTACTTTCTATGTGACTCGGTCTTCTGCCTTTATTTCTAATACTATCACAGAGAAAATTTCTCTGTTGATCGCTTCTTCCACTTCGGGTTGCTCCGTGAGAAACTGTTATTTTCCTTGATGCATCTGTTCTTTTTCTTCACCGAACTTCGCTTGGAGAGCAATCTTTTCCTGTTCGAAAGCGTTTAATTTTTCTACGAGTATGCATTGCACTTGCTTCAAGACCTGGGTGGCTTGTTCTATTTCTTCTTGTGCTTGACGAAGGCAAGCTTCAACTGTATCAGCTAATCAGTGGAGTTGGGCTGGCTCATCTCCCAACTCTAGTTCTCTTGATGGCAAGGGCATAGTGGAGACTGTGTGGCTGGACTGAAGGGCCTGTTGTACCCCTCAGAGTTCGACTCCAATTCTATCATAGATTTATTCCTTCTTGGATTCTTGTTTCTCTGCTATTTCCAGTGAAGCGTCATTCAGGGCTGCTATGATGAAGTCAAAATCATCAGAGGTGAGGACAGTCTACATATTGGTCATGGTGGCTTTTGATTTCTTCTGGGAAGAAGGTTTCGGGGGGGAAACCTTCTTCTTCTTCAAGGGGTAAACTTCATCTGTGGGAGGTGTTGTTTCTCCTAGCTTCTTTTCATCTTCTACTTCATCATCACCCCCTCGGTCAGGTGACAATGAAGCAGTCTTTCCTGAGGTGTTGCTTAAATTTTGGACCTCCTCAGTCTTCTTGGGTGTATTATGTTCTTTATGAGTGTCCTCTGGGTTGTCAATATCATATATCTCTGTAGGGTTGGTGGGGATAAGGAGGTTAGAGAACCATTCCTTAGTGATCTCCTCAAGGTCTTCTTCTGTAAGTTTATAATATGACTGAAGTTTCTCTTCATGTTCATCTTCTCGCGCTGTAATGTATATGAAGTGTCGATCTGCACTGAACTTCATCAGGGGTCGAAACCTCTGTAAGGTGTTGGGAGTCATGTGAGGCATAGATTCAATGGCTCTTTTTAGCTGGAGGTAATATGTATGAAACACAACATTTGATTACCACTGTTTGTTCATATCATTTGAATACCAAAGGGTAGCAAACTTCGCAACAAGCGGTTCGAACGACTCTATGTCTGGGAAGGTCGCACCTTCCGACATCTCCCAGGTAACAAATGAAATGAGAATCAGGAGCCATCTGAAATGAAATTCATAACCCTGATCCTGTGATTCTCAACAATATAGTTCCAATTGGTTAACTAGGTACTTCGCCCAGTTCATCTGTAGGCCTTCCGTGGACTTCCCTGTGAGGTCAACAACAAATCCAATGACCTGCGTAGGTTGATTCTTCCTTACTAACTTTCCAGCTATCAGTTGACATGCTAGGTGCACTGCACCACTATGGATGGAAGCTACCTTGTAGCCTCTTGTTCCCTTCTCAACATCACCATATGTATCCTTGATCTTCTGTGCCAACGCGCGATCTACAGATTTTCTTGGATAGAACTCCAGTGGTTTGGGTCCTTGCATACTTAGTCCTATGATCATGTGGATCAACATTGGGTCAACTATAATATGATGGTCTATCCATAATTATGCACCATGGTAACATGAAAATAGCATCTTGACACATGAGTTGACTTCCTAGTGTCTTCCGAAGTGTGGGATCTTCATGACGTGCAACAGGGTGGACTGCGCGAAGTTCATCGTCCACAGTTGGGGAATTATCTTTGAATTCTTCCCTTTCATTCTAGTTAGGTTGTATGGGGTGAGCATACCATAGATCTTGCTATCTTCGAGGTTGAAGTTGTTGAACTTCAATGCTGTGATCTTATCGTGCTATGTGAAAACTGCGCGTATCCCCTTCGGGAGGTACACAGTGACCATGGTGTACTCAAAATCTCTTGGCACACTATCATGATTCACTGCGCCAGCTAGAGGCGAGATGTGATTGGGCAATATGGTTGGCATCAGCTTCACATTTGCTAGGTCGTCTTTGTGCTTGGTTCTCTTTTCCGCTGAGGGTCGGGATGATCCATCTCCATGAGAAGTCAATGAAGAGGCTTGCAGTCCTCTCATCAATGAAGCTTGTATACCTGTAGACATCGACATTACTCATTCAGTCATGAGGTCGATGAGAACTTCTTCTAAAAATTTCTCTATAGCGCAGAATTCGTCCGGCATACACGCTCGAGGTTGGAAATCTCGGGTTCGAGGAGTAACTTAGACACTGCAATGGGATAGAGGACAATAGTGCAATGGTCACTGTGTAAAATCAACGAGTCTGCAGGCTCAAATTCATGGTTAGAAAAAGTGTTCTCAGTGTATGGCATGACAAGATAAATAGATAACTTGGCAAAAAATATCTTGCAATGGGTGAGAAGCCTTCATTAACTCTGTTCTATCCATTACGACACGGTCCAACGGTCTGGTGGAGAACCATAAATTCCTTTCAACCCATTTGGAGGGTCGACCTAACAATTATATTTTTCCCAACAGCTATATTTCTTCACCCTGGCGAAGTTCCATGTGGCGTTGCTCTGTTATCTCGGCGAAGCTCCAATTTTGCAAATTTTCCCTCTACGAAGTTCCCTCTGGAACCTTCTGTGACTTTTTGATCTTATCTCTCTTCTTACTTAGATTTCTGGCCTTATTTCCAGTGAGCTTCTTCTCAATATTCCTTTTTCCATTTTTATTCTTATATACCTTTGGCATAGTTACTTTGCGTTGTTGAGATTCTTTCCTAAGATTCGAGGGTGATACTTCTTCTTTATTTGGAATAGGTACTTCAATCTTCTGTGGGTCTTCTAGTGTTCTTGCAACTTTGACATCCGGGTCTCTAGTGTTAGATAGCTTCGATCTGTGCTTCTATTCTTCAATAAAGTGTGCGATCCTTCTAGTCATGAAATATTTTAACTCTTGTTTCTTCTTCTCTAAAACTTCTTCTTCCTCCTTCCTTTTGGCCTAATTTCTTTCAATCCAAAGTTTTCCTAGTAACATGGTAAATGGGGCGTTGTTCTTAATAAATTTAGCAATCTTGAAATCCTCCTCTGTCGAAGTCCCATTGGAATTCATAGGTATCTGGGCGAGATTTCCACATAGGTCTATCAACTTTCCTCTAAATAGTCCTATTCCTCCCAATGAAGGAGTCATAGCAGGCCTCCCTAAAATTTACCAAGTTATTTATGTCATGATATTCACCTCTGTTTCCTCATATAGAACACATTCAATTTCGAAGTCTCCTATTCTTTCTTCTATGCATGCTTTTTATTTGAATATCTCTGATAAGTTGGCATGTCGGTGGTCATTCAGGGTGTCTTTTATCTGTAGCAATACTTTCTCTGATTCTTTCTGGGGTTCTTCCATAATCATAGTTTCTGGATTTGCCTTCGGGTTTTCTTGTCTCATGTTCATTCCTTCAATATTAGCAATCATTCTAGGGAAATCCAATATTTCATGGTCCATATCTTTGCAACAAAGACAACTAGGTATTCTCCCAGGGCACTCCTTAGTAAGGTGTCCCAGTTTTCTGCAACTGTAACATAGGGTTAATCCTCTCTTTCTTTTAAATGATTCCTATATCTTCCTGTACTGCACGCTAGGATCATAGTAGCTAACCTGCAAACATTTCTTTCTAGGATTTTGCATCCACTTGTTAGTACAAACATTCTTTCTATGCATAGGTATAACATATCTTTCACTATTATTATCAGATCTATGCATGTCAATCCTTCTTTCATATATTAGTTCCCTAGTTTTCAAGCTAGGATAGAATCTATCAAACATACCTAGATCCATACTGTTGAAACAAAAATTTCAACTTATCTTATTTCTACAGAGAACAAAGATTTCAGATCTAGAACTTTTCACTATTCTTACCTTTATCAGAGTACAAAGCTTCCATATCTTACCTCTTTTCTTCAGATCTGACCTCTTTTCTTGGCACAAAGCTTCACAGGTCAAGTGGAATGTTGCGCACTAGGGAAAAATATCTACGCATGAAGCTTCCACAGTTTCAGGTTGGATCTTTGCACAAATATTCTTCTTCCTCAGTTCCCAACAATCACAGTTTCAAGTCATATCTTTTCACAAAGCTTCATCTTCCTCAGTTCCCAACAATCATAGTTTCAGGTCAGATATTTACACAAATATTCTTCTTCCTCAGTTCCCAGCAATCATAGTTTTAGGTCCCAACAACAGAACCATTTGTTGGCATAGGGGCAGACCCAGGGTTCAACGCTACAACAATGCACCAACAAAACCCTAACTACCAGCCCTTTCGACAACACCTGCAAAGCAGATGAAGTCTCACCCGAGGTAGAGGCAGGGGTGGTTGCAGGACTCCGGTGTCTGCAACCTTAGATGAGACACAGATATGTGATTGTAATACTTAATAGATCACTTAGCACCGATAGTTCATCAATACTTGACCACTATCTACTCCACAGATAAAACAGAGTATTGCACCATTCATCTAGATCTGATATATCTAAGCACTTATCATAGAGAGGTAGATTAGATCTAGTAGATTCAAGCACTAAGCACATTCACATAGTTCATATCTAACATCCATATACATCCTTATCACACAGCATAAACATATCTATCTATCTATATCAAAGCACTTAGCAAGTAAAGACATAAACACATCAACACATTTTTTGGTGTCTAAAGATGTCCTAAAAACAACCTTAGTTTAACATTAATTTATTAACCCAGAGATTCGTCTTTTATCTCAAGAATATCAACAAAGTCTATGCAGGTAGCCTAAAATCGTGTAGCTAAACCAAATCTAAGCTCATCAACAATCAAGTTCCTCAAATGTTCACCAAAGATTCTAAGAACTAATGGAATTGAAATCTGATTACTAAGATGTTGTAAAATGGAAAGGAACTAATTAATCTATTGAATTCACTTAACTAAAAAGCAGTAATTGAATCTAAGTAAGGACTTGCAAAATTAACTATCAATTATGAATTCTGATTAGTAGAAAGGAAATAACGAATTACTCTATCTATAGAAAGAAATAACAATTGTAATCTAATCGGAAGGGACAAAAAATGTAACTTTTACCGAAAGGAACAACTATCATAACTTTTACCGAAAGGAACAACTATTGTAACTTTAACCGAAAGGAACAACAATCGTAAATCTAAGGAAAATGAACAACGCGGATGAAAATGTGGGGAACTGTCAAGCAACAACTTTAGAAATGGAAATCATAACGACAATCATTAATATTTGAGGGAAATGTCTATCTTCTATATGCAAACAATCATAAAA
>ML802133.1:28810-43048 GCA_009831015.1 Picea engelmannii | reverse complement strand
TAGGGACTAATCATATATAATTTTCAAAAAACACATGCCACCAAAAATCATTTAAACGATAGTCTATTTGATGTGTGGAATTTGTAAATTTATTACACCTATGTTCAAAAAAATGATTTATGGATAAATCAATTAAAAATAAATTAAATCTGTTCATTTTTTTATATTCCACATAGCATAATATTTTTACTTTCCAGGTGATTGGGTATAACTGATATGATAGCCTCATTAATTGAGTAAAGGAGATCTAGAGACACACATAAACTTGGTATTTTGAGATAATATTCCATACCACAGGCAAAGCCGTTGTTGCCTGCAGGCATCCATAACCTCGGCATGGTTTCCTTTTAACCCTTAGATGAGTATGTATCCTTAATACACGTGCGAATCATCTTTTTTCAAAAATACCATTATCCTGGTTTGGTAGCCAGATGATGATAATGACACTCACTAGATTATAACTTAAGTGAAAAAGCTAGCTCGTGATGAGACCTCTTGTCCTTTAACAAAATAAAATGTCAAAGGCCATTGCCCTGGTGTGGTAGCCATAGTGGGAATGTCACTTACGTTAGTATCCTATGATTGTGGTAGGTTGGCTCGTGATGAGACCCCCCGTTCTTTATGAAAAAGATTTTTACTGTGTATCTTTATTTATTTGTGTCTTTTCTTAATAAATATTTGAATTGTCTTTTCCCAAGAAGACCATTATCCTAGTTTGGTAGCCAGATGATGATAATGCCACTCACTAGATTGTAACTTAAGTGAACAAGCCAGCTCATGATGAGACTTCTTGTCCTTTGACAAAAGAAAGTGTCAAAGGCCATTACCCTGGTGTGGTAGCCATAGTGGGAATGTCACTTACGTTAGTACCCTATGATCGTGGTAGGTTGGCTCGTGATGAGACCCCACGTTCTTTATGGGAAAATTTTATTATATATATATATATGTATTTTATTTTTTAAGGGAGGCTCATCTACTCCTTAAGAGTAAGGGATGGTATAAGGAAGTGTAAAGATGCCAAGTAAAAGTGTGTTGAAGACTCCTTATAATATAGATGCATAATATCATTCAGGTATATTTGTATATATAAGGGAAAGAAACAACTTATGGTGGCAATCAATTATGAACGAGGCTTAAGATATTTTGGAGAGATTATTCTACGATTTTTTTTTTTTGATAAGGTGTGAGGGACCATACACAAAATAATGAAATATCATTGTAATGATGATTACAAATAGTGTTGGTGAAAATTATTTGATGAAACCCGCAGTTACGGAGGAATGGCTAGCATTTGAATGGTAAAGAAGGGAATGTTAATCGCGCAAAAAGGAACAACAGGTGTTCTGTTCAAAAAAGGAACAACAGGTGCACGAAAAAGGAACAACAGTTGTTGCATTCGAAAGGAGAAGGAGGCGCACGAAAAGGAACAACAATTGTTCCATTAAAAAGGAACAACAGGCGCACGAAAAGGAACATCAGTTGTTCCGTTCAAAAGGAGCAGCAAGCACGTGAAAAGGAATAGTAGGCATGCAAAAAGGAACAGGAGTTGTTCCGTTCAAAAGGAACAACAGGTGTGTGAAAAGGAACAACAGGTGCATGAAAAGGAACAACAGTTGTTCCGAAAAGGAACAAAATCGTCATGAACATGTAAAAGACAGAGTCCATCTGATAAGACAAAATGGGAGTATGGAACAGAAAAAGGTGCTAATTGTAGTTATCTATCCTGATTCTTGTTTCCTAGATGACTTTTTATAAAACAAAGAAAAACTAACCACTTAGTTGGAAAAATATGTATAGTATGTACAGTATAAACAAAATACATCATTTATGGAGTTGGGGTGGCTGGGTTACCTTCCCAGCCAGCCAAAATATGCACCGTAGGGTCTTTACTTACTTCTTGATAGAAAGAATCTTTTGAAGGTGGCTAGTGGTAAAGTCGTAGCCAGTGTCCATTGACCAGAAAGGGTGATCCAGACCCATCGATGGTGCTCAAAGTAACCGTGCCATTATCATGGACTCCGTTAATTTCATACGGCCTTAGACATCGTGTATATAATTTTCTAGGAAAGTATTGAAATCTGGAATCATAGAGGAGTGCCCAGTCACCTTTCTTGAATGATTTCTTCTTGATATGCTTGTCATGCTAGGTTTCTCTCTGTCACTGGATAACAATTGTGCACTCCATAGTAGACAAGTGTGCTTCATCCAATTCATTGAGTTGTTGAAGGCGTCGTTTATGTGCTTCTGTAATATTTATTCCAATTTCCTGGGCCATTCTTAGGGTCTTGATCTTGAATTCGATTGGGAAGATGGGTTATTTACCATTGACTAGATGGTAAGGAGAGTAGCCAGTGGTGTTATGCCAGGTTGTACAATAATCCCATAAGGCATTTGGGAGCTTAGTAGCCCAATTCTGTTGGTTTTTTGAGACAGTCTTTGTCAGGATTGCCTCTAGGACCTTATTGGTGCTTTTTACTTGCCCGTTTTCTTGTGGATGGTATGGAGAAGTAACTTTGTGCTTAATGTGATAGCTATCTAGGGTGGTGGTGATTCTATGGCTTGTAAATTGTGACCCTCCATCAATAGTTATTTCTCTGGGTAGTCCATACCGTACAATCAATTTGAAAAGGAATTTGATGACTACTTCTTCTGTTGCATTTGGTAAAGATTCTGCCTCTATGCATTTGTCCATGTAGTCCGTTGCAACGATAATATAGGATTTTTTATTTGAATTTGGATTAAAGGGGATGATGAAGTCCAACGCTCATATTTCAAATGGTTCTATGACTACTTGTGTTTTCAAGGGCATTTCATCAGCCTGGCCTAGTTTCCCCATCTGCTGACAGCTGTCGCATGTCTGAACATATTTCTTGGCATCCCTAAATATTGAGGGCCAATAATAGCCCATATGTAATATTTTGTGTCCAGTCTTGTGGTTTTCAAAATGCCCCCCATAGGGCTCATCATGTCCTACTTTCAGTATGTCATACATTTCATCCTCTCATATGCATCGCCGGATCTAGAGATCAACTCCTGTGTGGAAAATATATCCACTGATCTAAGTGAATCGTGCGCTATGCTGGAAGATTAGTCATCTTTCCTTTGATGATAAATGTGTCGGTAATCTTCCCGCTGCTAGATAGTTTGCTACATTAGCGTACCAAGGTGGTTTTGTGTTGATGACAAACAAATGCTCATCTGGGAATTGGTCCTCAATTGTTATTGAGTCGTCTATTTTTGGGATGTGGGACAGGAATTCTGCGACACGATTCTCTCTCTTGGGTCGATATTTGATGGTGATATCAAATTCCTGCAATAATAATAACCATCGAGTGACCCGTCCATTGGTAATTGGTTTATTAGCTAGATATCTTATGGCAGGATGATCAATATACAGGATGACTGGATAGCCTGTTATATAATGACGAAATTTATTGATGGCATGTATAACAACTACGAACTCTTTCTTTGTTACTGTATAATTAAGTTCAGTTGGAGTTAGATTCTTTCTAATGAAATAAATGGCGTAGGGTTTCTTTTCTTCTTCTTATCCAAGAACAATGCCAATGGCAATGTCTGAGGCGTTGTTGGAAATTTGAAATGGTATTTTCCAATTAGGTTCTCTCAACCCTGGTGCTGTTGAGATCAGTTTCTTGAGTCCTGCAAAAGCCACATCACATTTGTCAGACCATTGAAATTCTACATTACCTATCAAAGCATGTAAGGGTGCAACGGTTTTTGAAAAATTTGGCATAAATCTGCGATAGTATCCTGAAGCACCAAGGAAACTACGTACCTCAGTTTGTGTGTGTGGAGTAGGTAGATTAAGAATTACCTCAATTTTTGTTGGGTCTACTCTAATTCCATCTGCAGAAATGTAATTCCCTAATACCACACCTTATGTCATCATCATGTGACATTTTTCGTGGCTTAAACATAACCTGGTAACGATGCACCATTCCAATACCTTCTCCAGATTATTCAAGGCTTGATCAAAGTCGTCATCGTATGGGGTGAAATCATCCATGTAGACTTCAATCCCTTCACTAATCAGATCACTAAATATGCTCAGAATGGACCTTTGGAATGTAGTTGGAGCGTTACAAAGTCTGAAGGGCAATACTTTGTAGGAAAAGGTACCTGAGGGACATGTGAATGCCATTTTATCTTGATCTTCTGGGGTAATGTGGATCTGATTGTAGGCGCTGAAACCATCTAGGAAAGAGAATAATTTCTTCCCTGCCAAGGTATCCAGGACGTGATCGATGAAAGGTAATGGAAAATGATCTTTTTGAGTAGCTTTGTTTAGTTCCCTGTAATCAACACATATTCACCACTTCCCGTTTTTCTTTGGGACAATGACTAATGGGGAAACCCATCGAATATCTGAGATAGGGTATATAAAATCTGTGTCCAACAACTTTTGTAGCTCTTCTTTAACAATATATCTGAGGTGGGGGTTCATTCTTCTTTGTGGTTGTCGGATAGGTCAGATGTCTTTCTCAATATAAATGTGGTGTGTGCAGAGTTGTGGATCAATACCTTTCATATCAGAGTACTCCCGGGAAAAATCTTGCTGGTATTCAGAGAGAGTTTGTATTAGATTTTGTTGTTGTTGCTCTTCTAGGTTGGCATTAATGTTCAGAGACTTCCTTGGTGTGATATCAATGGATTTGTTGTTGTGAACAACGGTAGTCAGAATTTGTTGTTCCATTAAATCTTCCAGCGGGTCTCCCTGTGCTTCACAGTCTAGAACAACTTGGAGCATCTGGCATGTTGGGTTACTTACAGCGGTTGGGTTATTAATAAACCCAGTGATTACATCATCCTCTATCTGATTCTTGAGCTTGAGGGCTTCTTCCATCATAAGTGGGGCACACAGATCCTTCTCTGGATATCGTGGTGGTGGAAATTGCATGTGTATGATCGTTGGACTAGGTTTGGCTGGAGGATATAAGATGAGATTCCTTGTAACCCCTTCTCTAGCAATTGTCATTGTACCTAATTGACAACCTATGTACGCATCAGTTGTCGCGAGCCATGTTCTGCCCAATATCAATGGATGCCCTTCAAGTCCACTTCTTGGGTTGATGATGAGAAAATCTACGGGATATTCCCAAGAATCAACTAAAATGGCTATATCATGTAGTGTGCCGAGTGGTTTGAACACTGATCGATCGGCCAATTGAAACATAATCGGAGTTGGGTAGAAAGAGTCAAGACCCAGGGCATTGCAGGTTTCCATAGTTAGAATATTGATGTCCACCCCCAAATCAACTAGGGTATTTGGAAAGGAACAACCCTGAATCTGAACTGTTACTATGGGGTTCCCTGGATCTGCATATTTGACTGGTGTTTCTCTACCCAAAATTAGATCAGATAAGGCTCCCACTACATGAATTGTTGATGATGAATTTTTGATTTTTTTGATGGGCTTCCTCCCACATAGATCCTTGATTGTATTTGCATAGATCGGTATGTCTTGCAGGGCTTGCAGGAGTGGAATTTTGATGTATAAATTCTTGAATTCCCCTACAATGTCGAAGTTAGGGCATATGCTGGGTTTCTCTATCATTAATCTTTCGGGGAATGGAGGGGAGGGAATAGAATCCTTATCAGAGTCTTGTGATTCGACTATGTTCCCCCCTTGCTCGATTTATTCTGTTATTACCACAGTCGAGGGTGTTATTGCTGGTTGTTTTTCATTCCCCTGTTCTTGGGGAAAATCATTTTGTTCGGGGAAGATTATGCACCATGATCTTAACCGAAGTCCATTGCATCCTACTGGATTGATTTCCCCTTCTCCACTTTCCATAATCTAGATGAGTTGAGCTGGTCTGTTATTGGGGTTTGGGTGGGGTTGGGCAGGTAATTGAGGTTGCAATTGTGATTGGGGCAATGGGAGTGGAGTTTGTAACGGGGGTTGGGTTTGAGAGGCCATCCCCATAGGTTGGTTATTCATCCCCATGGGGCGTTGCCAGTTCTAGTTCCAATTTGGGTTTTGGACAGTTGAGTTAAGCCATTGTGGAGGGTAGGTATTATTCAAATTTTTTCAGGATGAGGTGGGGTATTGCGAATTGGGCCAATTGGAACTTGTAGTTGGTTGATTTTTCCAGTTGGGGTTTGTGGCAGGCTGGTTTGGCCAGGTAGGAATTGCAGGTGGATACTGCTGGGGCTGCTAGTTCTGATTAGTAAATGGCTAACCCTACCATGTGCTGCCAAAATTTTGTTGTTGATTATACTGTCCAGGAAAGAAGCAGGAAGGGTCATGTAATGTATTTTGAGGCCGGGACTACCACTGATGGTGCTGAACCATCAGATATAACAGTTTTGTTTCCTCTTCTTCTTCTTTGAATACAGACTTGAATCCAGGGAGTGATGGGAATTCATCTGTGTCGTGATCCTTGGCGCAAATAGCGCAAACCCGAAATATATCCAAGGGGCATTCCCTTGGACCATGTTTCTTTCTGCACTTGTGGAAAAATATAGCCAAGGTCTGCTCTGCTTCTACCTTTTTTTGTTTGGCCTACAATACATCCAACTGTGTAGTCAGAGTGCTCAAAATATCCGTTTTAAAGTTTTCTAGGAGATTACCAACTTCAGCTCGTGTAACACCCTCATTGGTGATATTGTTTTTTTTTGTGAGGGACATCCGCATTCCTGACCTGGTCCATGTACTTCCTCGTGAGCACCTGATACACAATAGAACAATGTCTTCGTAAGTTTCTTGATAAATGTCACCTTTCCCCATTAAATTCAATGTTTCTACCCATTCATCTTTCATGCCTTTAATCAGAGTTTCTTTGAGTACTTCACCTAGTAATGTACCATAGGGTGATCTTTGCAAATTATACTGAAATCTTTCGACATATTCTTCTAATGATTCATTTTCTTTTGTAGTCATTTGAAAGATTTCATCTTTTAGGTCTCTGGTTCTGTAATAATCCTGATATTTTAACAAGAAGGTTTGTTTCATATGACCCATGAATTGATGGTTCCACCTCCCAATCCCATGAACCAGCATAGGGTTGCTCCCTTCAAGGTAGAGGGGAATAGTTTTAATTTTTTGGGTTCAGAGGTGTAATCATACCCTCTACATAGGACATCAAATTCAAACAGTAATGCATCCAAGTCTTTTGAAATCAATCCATGGAAGGTTGGAAGGTTTTTTAAGGGGATTGCTTTCATGGGGGCATTTAAAATTAGGTCAACTATTGGATACTCCAGCGTGGATTTGTGGTTGTTGTTGATTTTCTTGTGCCATTTGATAAAAAATTTGCCAAATTTTTTTAGGAGGTTCTTGATCTGGGTATTCTATTTGAAATAGTCGATTATTTGGTCCTCCAGGGAATTTGAATGCACTCCCTTTATCTGGGATTTCAGATATGCCTTCTTCTTTCGCAGGAGACTCAAGGTCAGGTGGTGATGGTGGGTCTGCCTTGGCAACCCCGCTAGTTTCTCCTATTCCCTCCTACAGATTATTAGAGCTTCCCTCTTCTAAGGGGTTTAGCAGTGGGAGATCTATATTCTGAAAGCTCTGCTCAGTCCCTTCAGTTTTTCTATGAATCTTAGCACGAGCCATAGTTGGTGAAACTACTGCCTAAGGGATTCGGGTGGGTCCTTTCCTAGGTCCAACCGAATCTTGAGATTCACCCTTTTTGATGATTTTGTCTATGAAAGTGCTTCTTCCAGGGATCACTGAACCCTAGGTTTTGGTAATTTTTGGTGGGGGTTTTGGTTTTTCAAGATCCTTCTTTCTAGTCATACACACTTCACACAACAACAAAATAAATTTCAACAAAAGAAAACACCTATGAAGCCTCTTAAGTGTCAACTGGAGGTAAGTGTTGGCATAAGCATTTTACTTATTACCTGCATAGGTTCTTACCTTCCATCTTCAATACCTGGTCCTCCAGAGACACAACCTATGCTACCTTTGACATTCTCCCCGGAAACGACGCCAAAATGTTGGTGTCTAAATATGTCCTAAAAACAACCTTAGTTTAACATTAATTTATCAACCCGGAGATTCATCTTTTATCTCTAGAATATCAGCAAAGTCTATGAAGGTAGCCTAAAATTGTGTAGCTAAACCAAATCTGAGTTCATCAACAATCAAGTTCCTCAAACGTTCACCAAATATTCTAAGAACTAATGGAATTGAAATCTGATTACTAAGATGTTGTAAAATGGAAAGGAACTAATTAATCTATTGAATTCACTTAACTAAAAAGTAGTAATTGAATCTAAGTAAGGACTTGCAAAATTAACTATCAATTATGAATTCTGATTACTAGAAAGGAAATAACAAATTACTCTATCTACAGAAAGAAACAACAATTGCAATCTAATCAGAAGGGACAACAAATGTAACTTTTACCGAAAGGAACAACTATCATAACTTTTACCGAAAGGAACAACTATTGTAACTTTAACCGAAAGGAACAACAATCGTAAATCTAAGGAAAAGGAACAGTGCGGATGAAAATGTGAGGATCTGTCAAGCAACAACTTCAGAAATGGAAATCATAATGACAATCATTAATACTTGAGGCAAATGTTTGTTTTCTATACGCAAGCAATCATAAAATCATTAACACACTTATGCATTTATCATTGGCTATTGTAAAGGAGATCTAAATCACAAAATAGAAAACAAAATTCAAACTAATACAATTACAGAACGAGACAGTAGCTCCTTCAGAATGGGCCCTCGGTCTTCAGAAGTACATCTAGGAGAAACTCAGAACACAGAAATGGTAGAAACACTCAAAACATTCATTGATTCCATAGCTAATGAAACATTTACAAAAAATTGCTTGCGCAGAACAATTCTGAATCTAAATGCTTGAATGCAATTTTTTTCCTCGTTTTTTCTGGATCTATTACCCTCTTATATATTACAATACTCCAGGTAAATCAAGCTATCCCAAGGATCGAAATATCCTCAGGATTTCTTACTATTATAAAGTTACAATATAGAAAATGCATTATCTTCAAAACTGCTTTGCCCCTAAAAAGTCTTCAACCTCTCAATAGCTTGCGCATAGCCAATATCTCTTTGGTTATCTTTGAAAGTTATTTATCCAATTCTGCAACAAAATCAAACCATTCCAATTGTAATTTAGAATCTATTTAATAAAACTTCAATAACAACCCTAAGAGACATATTAATCATATTCTTTCCTATTTATCCCTAACTATCTGAAGAATCAGTCAAAATCATATCATCAACTGTGGGAAAAAGGAAGATATTTATACCTTTTTCATAACCCAACAACATTGCACAAAGTATAGCAAAACAACATGTATGTGGTTCACCCCCACCCTAGGGCTACGTCCACCAACTCATTTTCTCTATTATCTTCGATCAAGCTTCTTAGAGAAACATAGCATCAAAATCCTACTCTGCAGAAGACAGGAGATTTGCGCACACTCTGCCAGATCCTCCTTCTTCGAGTTAGGGTACAACACCAAGCCTTCTTACAATTACTTGCACATAGCTCTACAAGTCTCACACAGTATGCACAAAGCATATACAATCCATACTTATCACTAAGCCCAATATCACATAGATATATATATGCTTCACCTTACATTGCCTACACATCTATTTATACTTTACAAAATAGGCCTAAACATGGGTAAACCCATGGGCCGACATCACCATACCCGTTACATAATCCCAAATACAAAAAAGGAACCACAAAGGGGTTGAGATCCCATGATCTCTGCTTTGTCTTTCACTCCGCCTTCAACAGTCTGTCGAAGTCCCAAAATAGGTCAACTTGAACAAGGATCTCCCAAAACTTGGTCAAGGGACAACATGGCGCTTTATTCTATTAGTCTTAAAAGAGTCATCAAATGATATAACTTGAGTGGATGATGCTTCTCGTACTCCTACCACGTGATGAAGAGATCCTCACATATGTTAGCATATGAGAATCTATGTTGTTCCATTGGGGCTGAAAGAATCTCTCTTATCTCTACTGCCTGTGCCCAATACTTTACTATTTTGAAACTTAATTGATACAACATGGCTCGAGATTTGATTAGGTGCTCCATGAATTACCAAACCTATCTTGGCACTATGTTCAGTCTTGTTCAGCGTGTGATTTGACTATGTAGCACAAGTCGACAAATTCATCGGGTGTGATGAATTCAGGGAGGTCTATGTCTCTCATTACTTGGTTGATATTAGTCCATATTTTCTCTCACTTGGCCCATGTATCTTGGATTGACCAATGAGGTTCCTGAGCCATTTTAACCTAATATTTGACCGATTTCCTTATGCGGTCGATTCTTCTTTCTCTTATCACCTTAATTTCGTGCTCTTCGACATATTGAACTTCTTTCACTAGACTGATATAGTCGATCCTTTCCACAGATTGGTGTGATTTCTTATACCACCTCTCCATATCCTTTCATGTCGTCAATGCCATGAGAATGTTTTCTTGAAGCTCGACTATCCTTGCAATGAATAGGTGTTGTTCATTTGTAAATTTGTTGTAGGCCTCCTTGAATTATCTCCTTAGGAACACCGTGACCTGTGTGGTGTCTTGGTAATATTTCACCAAGTGGTGCAAATTTTCCAATTCTTTCAGAGCAGCAACCAACTCCTCCTCATCCCTTTTCAATCTATCCAGGGTGGCATCTATGATTGCCATCCCTACGCCGATAAGTTCATATGTCTTGGCGTGGTCTGTGTTGATCAAATTTTCCTCCGTGGTGATGAGGATGGAACAATCTAGAGTGATCCTCCTCTTCTTGGTGGTTCTCTACATGATATATTTCCTTTTTCGGTCATAAGCGATGGAATGTATGTCAACGAATTCATCCATGGGTTCAGGGATTTGATGATCTCCCCAAGTGAGCATATTTCCCAGGCTCTCGATAGTATATATTTGTTCAATACTGGGTTCTTGAACTTACTCCATGTGTCCTGAAGGTCCGGCTTCAGTTTGTTTCTCATCGAGAAGTTGAGTACCGATTAAAATTTAAGCATCGGGGTTAGGCTCAGTACTTACTTGATAATCGGTCATTGAGATGTTGATTTCTTGTTGTGGATCTTCTTCTTTTTGTTCGCCCGACCCTGGCTCATCCTTCATACTATCCGCTTGGGTATCTGGTGCATCGCGTAGATCAATGTCTAAGACACTTTTGACCTATTGTTCATTTTGTGGAAGGTCCCAAATTTGAGCATTGGGAGCTAGGGAAGATGCCTTCTCGGGATCCTTCTCCTCAATGATCAACACAAGAGTCACCAGGGACACTTCCAAACTTTCTTCATCATTATAGATGTTTATCAATTAGCGGAGGGGGTTTGGTGTAATTTTTCTCCCTGATGTTCCTACTATCTTAGGCTGAGCTGAAACATCCCTGGGTGATCCAGCCGGTGGCATTGTAATTTCAAGGTTATCTAACCTGATGATTTCATCAATTTCTATTTTCTCAGGGTTGCTTGTACCTACTCGCATTTCATGTGGGTTGTTGGAAGGGGACCCTGTCATTCCTATGAGGTACGAGTCATCTTGCAGCTGATCGATTACTCACTGAGCCTGTTCAATCATGAGAAACCTCCTTACCTATACATCCTGTGTCATGGAGAAACCACTATCCTACACCAGAGCTACCGGGGAAACTTTTGTTGCTTTTGCCCCTATCATTTCTTCCCTGGCTCTAAAGGCCTCTTAAGACAATTTCTCTATGGTCTCCACCTATTCATCTAGGCTCATGGCCTTGAACCTAGTCATTTTGGGGTCGACCATCCTTGTCACCACCTCATCCCAGTCTTGATCATTTTCTATGAAGACTTCATATTCAAATTTGTCATGGATGTACAATCAACAGGACGACACTTGTGCAACATGTTTCAAGACTAGACCCTTTGGATTGTGCTTGTGGAATCATCCTGTATGGAATCTAAACTCTATTTGGATCAACCCTTCTTGTTTGGCTTGGGCGGTGTCCTTCACCAAGTAGAAACCTACATGGAAACCATACGGTATGAACGCCCGCTTCTTGTCCTTGACCAGGGTAGCGTTGTAGCCTTGCAGGATGGTTTGGTAGAATATTTATCCTACTTAAATCCAATCTGGGACATGAGCTGATAATATATGTGGTGCTTCGGTGGCCCCAAACACCTTGATGTAGGTGTCTCACTCATCCAAGTACCAGTGGCCTACCTTTGATATCATCTTCTTGGCCGCAACCAATAGTATCGGGCATTCTTTCTTAAAAAGAATGAAATAAATTTGTGCAATGAATTCATCGCAAATGAGGGAGTAAGACTTCTTGTACCTTTTATCCCATATGATGCTGAAATAAATGTGGACTGAGAGCTCTGTGACATGTCAGCTTAGATTCATTCTGAAGAAGATGGTTTTGGCACACATGACATCAAGCAAATATGAATCCATGTAGAAGCCTGGTGTCTCTCCTTCCTTTGGTGTCTGAGCCTGTTGTATACAAATGATCAATTTCTTAGAAATGATTTCTCCCCAATTGAAACCACTCCTGGCAATTGCCACTATGTAATCTAAGCGCATCCATGACTCTAAAAATATGGAGCAATCCTTCTCTCCATATAATCGACATATGAGAGACATAAAAGAGATGTATGGATCCCTTAATTTGGTCATCTGGTACCAACCAATGCTTCGGTTGGTTTATTTCTTTTCTCCCCTAAACCGCTCCCAACGATTGCCACTATGTAAGCTAAGCACATCCATGCCTCTGAAAATATGGAGCAATCCTTCTCTCCATATAATAGGCATATGAGAGCCATAAAAAACATGTATGGATCCCTTAAGTTGGCCGTCTGGTACCAACCAATGCTTCGGTTGGTTTATTTCTTGTCTTCCCTCCATCATGAGGCCATCACTTGGTTGGTGTCATGGCACTCATAGAACTTCACAACAAAATTTGTATTCAACTGCTCCTCCAGGTCTCAAAGTTTCTAGTATTTCTGGACCTCTATCGAAGGAACACCTCGACACACCCACCATTGTCATCGTTGATTAAGTATCTATGTGTGTCTGTGTGGTCGATGAGCCACTTTAGAACTTCAATACAGGTAAAAACAGGGGTTCTACTCACAACCATATGTAGGTACGACCGTCGGATGTTTGGGAACACATCATTGTCAAGTTCTCTTACATCTGGGTCACTATGTGGGATATATTATGGGTATTCTTCCTGACTGGTATTTTTAAATAGCTCTCCCCAATGTGGGAGTGTCGCCTTGGTCCCTGTTCTTTCCTTAGTATCTCCAAATATTAGAGGATAAATGAAAACCTTCTTCATTGTTGTTTTTATGACAGGTTCCAGTCTCAGAGTGTATTCCAATTGTTTTGCGACCCCTGGGGATGAGACTTCACCCAAATCTCATTCTTTTAGCTTCGATGCCCTCAACGATCATCTAGTGGTTGGATTTCTTGGAGGAATTTTTCTTAGAATCAAAATAAACCTTTAGAGGCTGTATAAAAACCAGAACCGAATAAGAAACATATATTTTGTATCCATGTAAAAATTTACAGACTTGGATACGCACCTGTGAAGCTTGCTAAAATCTGGTTATTTTGATACTCGTGGGATCTATGCAACCTTCGAATTATTCATCTCACTTCTCCGGATGCTCTGAATTTCCTTGCGTGTGTTAACTCTCAAAAACGCACCAGCATTTTTGAAGGAAATATGCCTAATCTTGTAGGGAAATTTTGACTATCTTCCCTAGTTCCAAATCCAAATCTGATTGTACCATTGGAAATCCTACGATCTGTATATGTCGATCGACTATTGGAACGTGCGAAAAGGATATTCCATGGCTGAGAAAATTGATTTTTCCCAAAAGCATTTTTTTTCTGAAAATTCTGACTTTCGGTGGTTAAATTACCTAGGAAATGTTCCAGTCAACCACCGAAAGTCTGTTTTTCCAGAATTCGAATAATTTTTTGCACAGATCAGGGATTTTTGATATGAAAAGGTTTGGGACCTTTTCCAATGCATGTCACATGAATTATCAAGTCCAGCACAGCAGTTATTTTTGACATATTATGAGGAAAGAAGATATTTCAAAGGATATGGACAATTTATTTTGAACAGAAAATCAAGACATTCTGCCACCTCAGCAAATTCGAATTTTGCCTCTTGGAAGAGTCACTAGTCAGCCTTGGGAGGCTGTGCTTCACTTCACCAATAGTCAACAAGAGAAAGAGATCATGAAATCTGGGATTGACC
>ML802132.1:607499-617796 GCA_009831015.1 Picea engelmannii | reverse complement strand
AGTGCCTAGGTTTGCTAAATGATCCCCTTTATAAGTTGAGGGGCTAAGTGGTGTAGTATTCAGAGCTTACACATTATCATCTTAACAAGGGAACTGAGTTTCCCAACATCTAAAATCTTACAATGCAAATTTTGGGTCAAATGTGCGGCCTCCTGTGTGGACAGAGGTGCATTTGGCGCGTGCGCGCGAACAGAGATGAACAGAAAAGCGCATGCGCGCCCGACGCGCGCCTGTGGACAGAAAAACACGTGCGCCTGTGTCAAAAGTCCGAAAAGAAAAATCCGAATGGATTTCTCTCCAATCTCTGGTGAATTGACTGTCAAGCAGGTCGGCTGAGGCCGGTTTATGAACCTACAAGTTAATTAAATCAACAAGAAAGCAAATAAAGCCCAAATGAGGGAGGAATTTATACCTTCTCCCTAGTATGGTCGCCAATCTGTTTTCACTCTTTTCGTCACTGTGTGAGCAAAAAGTAAGTGCTTACATGCCCAGTTTGGCTCTTCTAGGTATGACAGCTGTGGTGTAAAAGGTTAAAAAGAAAACAATAAAGCTATTAACAAGAATTAAACAAAAACTAAATGAAACTATGAGCATAGGAACAAAAATAGAAACAAATGAAAATGGACCAATATCACCAATGTATAAGCTGGTCTGATTGATGAAATCCAAAGATACACAATGGAGAAAGAGGACTTGGGTCCCTTCCCTCTCCAATGGAAGGCTCTTGAGGCCCTCAACTNATTTCTCTCCTTACAAAGAAAATATGAAATGTGGGTGAAAGAACTCCAAGCTTATTCACTCAAGTGAGGGGTGAATAGCTTATGAAATTCAGCTTACAATGTGTGTTGCCAAAGAAGGAGTCTCTAGCAATCTCAGCAGCATAACAGTATGAAGAATTCCTTGAGAAAATGGTGGTCATTCATGGCTTTTTATAGCCAAGAATTGGGTTATTTTGTGGCCTCTTTTGAATGTGAAAAGGGGCTCTTTAGGGCACCCTTAGGTCTTTGACCAGCCCCCCCACGCGGATTGAGCTTGGATTTGATGTCCAATTGACTTGGGAGCTGATCCAATAGTGGTTGGGAGGCCGACCAGTTTCATAAATGCGCCGTTTAGCAGGCGCGTGGGTTTTTCGCCCAACAACCGCGCATCGTGCGCGCAGGCGCGCCTTGTACGATGATGTTACGCGCGTGCGCGCACACACCCATGTTCTGTAAAGCGCCTTTTAATTTTTTGATCATTTGTATAGTTTTTAGACCCTTTGTTGTGCTGTGGAATTAACCCTGTGCCATGAATGAATCCAGTTCTGTGTTTACGATGCAGAGTTCTTGTCGCCCTGTGCGGACGAGATTTCAGTGATAACAGATGTAGCCCGACACTGGGGTGAACCAAGCATATCCTGTGTTATGGTTTCTTTATGAATTATGGTTATTGTCTTGTGTAGATAATTTAAGATTAAGTGTAGTAATGAATGTTTAGATAAATCTATTATGATAGCTTAGTTATTAAATGATGTGAATAAATGCTAGATATGATCTTTCTCCATGTGATGAGTGCTTAGATGTGTTAGATATGGTAGAGTACTATGTTTTTTAATTAGGGTTTGGATCTGCAATTTAAATAAGGGTTAATTACTGATGATTATTAACTTCTAAATTTCTTTGTTAAGTGGTATAATCATAGATATGTGTCCCATCTAGGTTGTAGACATTTGAGTCCTGCAACCACCCCTGCCTCTACCTCAGGTGAGACTTCATCTTCTTCACAGGTGTTTTCGAAAGGGACGATAGTTAGGGTTTTGTTGGTGAATTGTTGAGGCGTTGAACCCTGGGTCTTCCCCTGTGACAATAGATCCTTTGTGTATTTTATGTGCTTTATAGGATGGTGATCCATTCATTATAATCTAGGATGCTTATGTTTTGAATTAGGCTAGAGAGACTAGATGTTAAAGGCTTGTTATAGCAAGATTTGCCTCACCCTATGCAATCTTGCACAGAGGGCCTTACTCCATTCCCCCATGCAGACTTACATTCCCTGATTGATAAATCCAAAGACAAAAAAAATTATTTTTCCACTTGTACACACCTTCAAATCTATACAATAAGCGTATACATTGGCTACTCCACTACGGTCCACATGAATCGAGATTTGTGCCATAAAATCAAAATTAAATGTCAGGTTTCCATATCACAACAGAATATCTCTGATACTTGGCCTTCCATATACTAAAAATGTTCTGACTTATCCCTTCAGGTTCATTTTAAAGGCTATAAAGAATCCAATTCTGAGCTATGGAAAACATGATATAATTCAACTTTGAGAGAAAAGTTACTCTGGAGAAATTATTACTTCATTATTGAGTCTGCATTCCTTTTTCCTTTAAGTCTGAACACAGTGTTCAACACCCAATCTCTTCCCTTATTGATGGAGAACCTCTTCGTCTCCCTTATATGATCTTGCCTTTGGTGGAGGATTGAAGTGGTGGAGGCCCAGATGGAAGGAACTCGGTTTGTTGGTTCTGAACCGCATCAACACAGAAGTTTGTAATGTTTTCACTTCTACTAATAATTTATTAATATAAATACAAATCTCCTGTCCAATTGAGATCTTGCAAATATATGTGTTATGATCCATGGGCATGTTTGTTTTCGATATTGATGGATTATGATATCTAATGTGCTAACCTGTTATATCATCACTATATGCTTGTTATGCTTGTTTGTTGAGAACTTGTTGCAGGTATAAATATTTGGGTCAAAGTGCTCAATGGTGGACATCATCAAACGTTTGGACGAGGTAAGCCTCTTTATTACTTCTCTTGCACATTATTTTATATAGCATATGATTTAATTGAGTCGATTTCTACAGTCATACATGTTTGTTGTGGTTCACCCTAGCCATAAATCGATTTTCCTCGTAACAAGGCCAATACACCTATTTTTGTATATGTCTCAACATTAATATAAAATACATCATTGCTCATAGACTGACCACGATAAAAGAGTATGGGGGACTCAACTCCACTAGTTAGGGAAAGGGCGGGGATAAAAGTTAAGAAAAGGCTAAGATAGGGAGCTTAAGCCAAAAAGGAATATTATATTAATATTTATTAAATCATAAAGTATGGATAATTATTTTATCCTTATTTCTAAGGATGGGGACAAGTGGGCCAAAGTAGCTCCCAACATGACAAGTGTCAAGTTGGGGACATGCATACATATTGTTTGGAATTAGTTCATTTTCCATCATTATTCCTTCCATTAACAATCATTTGATCATCCATTCCATGGGCATTCACTCACTCACTTAGTTTTCCTAAGTACCTTCCTATCACTGTATCTGAACATGTATCCATAACCATACTTGTTTGAGTATCTGGTTACCTTGGGAGATGGAATGAAGAAGCGAGTTGTCAGGCCCATGGGATATTGAAGAGGTAGGTTGGCAGGCCTATGATTAATTTCTCTCTGGGTGAGAGAAATGATTGGAATTGATTTCTTGAAGGTGTTATACTACAGCTACAAGGCTCCGAGACTTCCTATCCAACTTGTTGCTCAAGCCCAGAAAGGAAGTGGGGCAGCCGAAGGAATATTGAGTAGAGAAGGGGCACACTTCCTGGGGTGGGACAGACATGTGGGGAATGAGGGACTGTAGGATGTTAGTTTGAGTTGGCACCTGTGATGGAGTCATTCTTGTTGTCTGAGATAGTCATCCTGGTTAGGAATCCATTTACTCGTGTGGAGTTTAGTCCCAACTCAAGAGTGACCCACTTTTGAGAGTGATGAGTAGTGTGGTCTAAGGATGAGAGATTTGTGGAAGGTCTGCACACAGTTGGTGATATTGTTACCAAGATAACTGTCAATTGTGTGATAAATTTACATGTTTCATTATTATTTACGTGTTTATTTTATGGGTTTATACTATGTGTGGTTTATAACTATTTTTGTATTTATGGGTATTCCCTGTATATGTTGCATGTATGTGTTTATTGTTATTTCATTATGAATCCATGCATTTATGTAATGTATTTTCCTATTTATGTTTTATATATAAAGTTCCACAAGAGTTTTGTGTGTATATGTTTTAATTGCATGTAGTTCGAAAAATTTATGTGGCATAGCTCAGTTGGATGATGGGTATGTTACAGTACGTTGAGTAGAGAATAAAAKATTTTTCTGGAGTAGCATAGCCCGACATGGGTGGTTGGGGATGCTATAGACCCAATGGTCGAATTAGAACCTGTCATTCGACTGAACTATCTAGAAGTAGAAGTCGGTCAGWGTCTCYCTTAACCGACMAACCTAGGAAATTAAGTAGCTACAACATCCTAAAAGAGGTATAAATAGATAAGCACATGAAGGCTCAGATAGCTTCATKTGAAAGGATATATTTAATTGGGTTGTATTATTCTATCATATAATAAAATGACTATTATTTGGGCTCTCATTACTTCTGTATCTCTCTACTTATGTATATGTGTATGCATGTATCTATATGATGTCTATGTAAGGATCTACTAGTAATAGTCCTTACTTTTCCCTATATTACAAAATTAGTTCTTTTATCGGTAGTACTAAACTTGGGCATGTAGAAGTGTACATAAATGCTAACTATAAAAGACATACACGAGTGGTGGAAGAACAAAATTGAGAACTACATCAGAAACTATGCAAGAAGGAATAACATCTCACTAACCAAATAAAGGTTGTGGTTCTTTTCAAAGACGTATGAAACATTCCTTGAAGCTATCCCAAAAGCATTGTTTCAACACATTAATAGATCAGGTGATGCATAATTTGAAGCCCAATGATAAGTTAGGCCTAAATTTGATGAACGGATAAATAAAGAACCTACACGAGTAGCTCGAAAGAATTATTGAAGATTATATTTCAAAACAAACCATTGAAGATTAGACGTACCTAAAAAAAATAAAAGAAAAATTCTACATCAAATTACGTGACTATTTTTTTTGCATGGTTCCTGTTAGTCTCTAATTCTTTATTTTGATTTTGTGAGAAACCCTAATCCCAAACCCTTCCTATCTGCACTTCATTATCTGTTTTCATTTCATTTTAATCACTGTTTTTAGCTTGTTATGGTTTTCATTTAAGCTTTTTGAATAATTTCTTTAAGTTTGGAGTTTTAAGACATGGTTTTAAATGATGTGTCACTTCATATGCCTGTTTGAAATTTACAAATTCAAATTATGCTAAGTCATTAATAGCGCTACTGGAATAACATTATTCCCATAGCACAAAGATAATCATGCCTTAATATGCGCCCGTCATCCATATTTCGTTATGATGACATAGATCATGTACTAAGAGTTCTCATGTATCCCACAATAGATTTGGAATCATTTTATGATTCAAACCATTACATTATCGGATTTCTCTATACCTGCAAAGGACCCATTTCAAATCGTCCAATTCTCAACGATCATTATTTGAAACTGTCATTCTTTGTCTGGTTTTGCTTAAATTTAGGTGTAGGTATTTGCTCAAAAGCACAGTTATATACTAACAAAGTGTAGGTGGCAAATTCAGAATCTGAACAGTGCCAATTATAGAATTGTGTTTTAATGGCACCTAAGAGGAGTAGACAGTTGGTCATATTAGAACCCAAGGGTGATGAACTCCTCGAAGCTTATCCTCATATGGCTCAAAGGTTAATAGATTCCGGTTGGTTTGAATTCCTTACCACTTTCCAAGGTTACGATGAGCAGGTCTCTATGGAGTTTTTACTGAACTTTGATGGTCACGAAGTGGTGATTGGGAAGATGCTAGTGCTGGTGACAGAACAAACAATTGCCAAATCTTGTAGATTGATGATTGGAGGAGAAATATGGTGGAAGAAAGAGCATGTGGTTACAGAGTTTGCCAATCAATTCTTGCTTCCAGATAAGCAAAATCTGAATTGGAGAAGGGGAGTTCCTCATAGCTGGATTAGACCAGAATGGCACACTGCTCTGATAATTATCCATAGGTATATCACCTATGAAGGTAGATATTCACTAGTCTATATATACCACAATAGGACATTAATGCATTTAAATGGAAATTATCCCTTAAATCTGCCTTACTTTCTACTCAAAATCTTGAAAAGGATGTCAAAGAGAGTGCAATCACTCTCCTCCATTGCAAAGAGCACCCTATTTCATCAAGTCTTAATTAAGACTTTAGTTGTGTCTACTTTGAAAGAATTATAGAAACCCTAGAGCTCGCTCATGCAATCCTTAAATCCTAACACAGAGTCCAGCAAACATAAGAGAGGCAAAGGAAAAAAGATTGTTACAAAGAAAAAAATATTTCAATTGATGAAACCCCTGTTAAAGAAGAAATGCCTGTTATTAGGGTGATGAGGAATAGCAGAGGTAAAAGACCGGA
Source organism: Picea engelmannii (assembly GCA_009831015.1). Classification (NCBI taxonomy): domain Eukaryota; kingdom Viridiplantae; phylum Streptophyta; class Pinopsida; order Pinales; family Pinaceae; genus Picea; species Picea engelmannii. Next base: position 611,413 of record ML802132.1, on the reverse strand, counting down.
GTTGGATCCATAAATTGAAATGTTTTCTAAGGAATATGTTAAAGGGGAAGAAGATTCAGATGAAGATTTTGATATTTAAACTACAGTCAAGCATGAATCAACATCAACCAGTAAAAAGGGCACTCCAGGCACTGCAGTCTGCGTCTCAAAAACCTAGGAGGAATTCTACTAGGGTTACCAACAAGTACAGGTTGAAGTATAAAGCCATGTTTAATCCATCGATTAAAGAAGAAAATGTCATAGTTATAGAATATCACTCTAAAGATGTTGAAGAAGGTACTAGGAAAAAGGAAAAAGGAACTCCATTGCATAAGAAACCAGCAAAGAAAGGTAAACAGATTGTTTCATCATCTACAGGACCTGTAACGAGAGATACAACCATATTGGCAAAATCTAAAGAAATTGCTAAAGGTATCAATGAGATTCTTGAGAATAAAAAGGGTTACCTTGTAGACTCAGATCACATATCAGATATGCCTGAAGCCATAGATTCATCAAGTTCTGATGAAGAACATAGCTCAAGATTGGTTTCTAAATACCAAGTTAAATTGAGAGAACCCAAGGTTGCCTTAAATCTGAATGAGCCTGCACCTTCTGAAGAGTTCCCTGAATTCAGAGTTAAAATCAGAACTGATAAAGAAAGGATTCAAGGTTTCAAAAAGAAGAAAAAATAGAAAAGGGCGTTGCTCAAAGAACTCAGAGAAATAAACTTCAAACTCTATTGGCACAATTTCATTCTTACCACAAAGCTCAAACAGAAAAATTCTAAATCTACTATTGTTATTATATCCTAAAGGTTTCATGAAGATTGCTACAATCATAATTTTGATGTTTTCCAAGAAATATGGCAGTGTCTACTCATTTTTGGCCTGTGAAATGCAAAGACCTCGAATTGTATGACTAGATCAAACTAATCCCTATTTTGTAGAATCAAATGTAATGCTGGCAAGATCATATAATATCAAGTTGTTGAGAATTGATCTATTTTTGGATTGTAAAATCTCTTTTTGAGCTAACATCCCTAGTAGATAGATACTATTTGGATCTAGTCACTAAGAGTACACTAGATGATAGGATCTAGAGGTTTTATGGATGGTTTAAATAGGTAGAGGAAAGACTCTACGAGGGTCAAAAAATTGGAGATCCAAAGGACTTATTCTGAAACTCCTTGTAAGGAATTATTATTCTATTTGACACTTAATAGCAAAGGCATATGGATGATTAGACACTCTTTTCTACTATGTTTTCTTTCTTCATGCTAGAATTCATTATTCATATTGCAATGCATTTGTTTCTTGATTGTTAATTAATACAGTGAAAATTTACTGTGGAAATTATTTTCAAGTTCTGATTTCAAGCTGATGGTCTTGTTTCTTTATGACATTCCGAGACAAGGATTTATGTGAAGTTGACAAATTGGAAGATTCCTCCTCTCTTTTATTATTGGTCTAATTCATCTATCTGACTACCTTTTAACCAGTCAATGGGATATGTTATGTTCTGATTTTGATTTTCATGTTATGTTATACTCTTGAACCAGTTTTCACCCACCTTACTCAAAAAAAAAAATCATAAAAACCTTTAAGACACTTTGCAATAAATTGATGATTCCCTAGATTTCACCCTCTCACATTCAGTGCAACTTTAGGGACTAATAGTTCCAACACTTCTTCATAAATTCATCCTTGAGAAGGGAGTTGGTGAAATCATTGAATACTGACCAATATTTGGCACACCATTACCAAATAGAAACTTCCAAGAATGACATGAGAAGTGGTAAGCATTTCTTGATGCAAAGTGCAAAGATACAAGAGAAGCTTGGAATTACTTCTTGAAGAAATAAATATGGCCAATGTTCCTGACTTAGAGTAAGTCAGGTCGGCAATGGGGGATCATTCGAAACTGTGAGATGCCATAAAACAAGAAGTAGTGTTTCACAATCCTAAATGTCTTCAAGAGGGTAGAAATACCATAAGTAATCCATGAATATCCAGAAAATAGAACGAGATAAAAGACAATAGAAAAGAGAATAACTTCATAACCAGTGGAACAAAAAAACTTTGAATAGAAATATTTCTGAGGAGGGTCATCCTAACAGAGAGCATGAGCAGTCTAAGTTAGACAAATATCAACCATGATGACACCCGACATAAGTAGTGATGCAGAATTGAACATCCATCAATCGGTCGAAGAAATAGAATATGGATTACGAAGAATCTGGACCAGCTTTACGTACTCTCACATCGAAAACCAGTCCATGGATAAGACAATTTCTCCAATAAACGATGTAGATCGATGACTAATCTTCAATATTATGGTACATAAAAGAAGACCAGGTAATCCTACTAGATGAATTGATTGTCAAGCCAGAGAGAAATTAAGTCCACAATACGATTATCCAAATTAAGGACCTCATTGACTTGACCCCCCTACCACATCTAATCTCGAGAGAAGAAATTGACTATATTCTGAAAGTGATGAAACCTTTGGAATGACGGTTTGTTGAATATAAATATCAAAGTTCTCAAATGGAGGACATGTTTTCTGTACTTAAGAAGAAACAATTATTCCTTGAGTATCATCCATTGTCAGATGTAGAAACAAATTGACCAGAATATTCAATAGCTTAGTCGAAAGAGTAGTATCTCAAACACCAAGCAAATCGAGTGTTCCTACCAAGAAAATCAAAATGGGATTCAACCACATACCCATTTATGAAGGAGGGGAGGAACCAAAATTCCATTGGTTCATATGTGAAAAGTTTTGGGATGCAATTGTTAAGCCCTAATATTGGCTCATTACCCCTTAATTGGGGCTTATTATATTAGTAATTTTATTTTATCTATGTTGGATTTAGGCCATTAGTTGTAATTATACCTCCTAGTCTCCTATATATACCAAGGAGACATTTTCATTTTGAATCATCCTGTACTTGAACATTTAAGTGGGGTAAAAGGAGGTTNCCCCCTTGAAGAGGCTTATTATCTTAAATTATCTCTTTTTCAAGGCGTTGAGTACTTTTTCTGAGGTTTTTCTATGCTATATTGATGTTTGGTTCTTAACATATGGAATCAGAGCTCAAGGTCTTGGGGTTTTGCTGCTACATCTGAGATACCCTGGAATTTTCACTATAACTTTTTTTCTACAACGTTTCATAAGGAATGGCTTGGAGAATATTTAGTAGACGAATCAAGGTACATTGGTTTCAAAATTCAGCTCCTGAATCCTTATAATTTCGGAGGTACAGACTATACAAGATAGGGTTTTGGAATCATCCTGAACTGATTCATTGTGGAATTTTCACTATAAAAACGTTTCTGTAACGTTTCATACCCTAAAATCTAGAGGTTATTTACAAAAATTAGAAAGGTATCTGTGGTAAAAATTTCAATGTCTGGGTCATCTTACATTTGTAGTTACACCTTGTGTAAGATAGGGTATCTGATTAGTCCTATTGACTAGTCTCAAGAAGGTGTTCGAGGTAAAGAAATCATAACTTATTCCTAGAGTATCCAAATTGTCTGGGACTGGTTTCATTGTATCGTGGACAATCTGTAGTATTTTTGGTTCGAGTTTCAGAATTTTATATCAATTATTTTGGGCGGGGCACGCTATACAAGTGATATCTCCTGGAAAGGCCAAAAATCGGCAAGTTGTGTGGAAGTTACCGTAAATTCCACTTGGCACATCCAATTTTGATCAGACCTATGGAATTGCAGAGAATAAATATTAGAGAACTATATAAAATAAAGTTTCATACCAAGAAGGGCTGAAACTTGGGAGATACAACAGAAGAAATATTGTCTAGCAGAACCACCTCAAAATCAAGATTCAAAAGTGATACTTGGCCAACATGCCACCCAAAAAGGGAACTTCTACACCAACTAAGCCTCCAGAAAATCCTACTTGGACTC
>ML802132.1:556718-578096 GCA_009831015.1 Picea engelmannii | reverse complement strand
CAAGAATACTAGAGGATCCACAGAAGATTGAAATACCTATCCCAAACAAAGAAGAAGTATTATCCGAGAATCCTAGGAAATAATTTCAATAGCGTGAAGTAACTATGTCAACAGAAGATAAGAATCAGAATGGAAAAAGGAATACTGAGATGAAGCTCACTAGAAAGAAGGCTAGAAAGTTAAGTAAGAAGAGAGCCAAGATTGATAAGTTGCAGAAGGCTCTAGAGGGAACCTCGTAGAAGGAAAAATTGCAAAGTTGGAGCTTCGCCAGGATATCAGAACAACGACACATGGCACTTCGCCATGATGAAGAAATATAGTTGTTGGGGACATTATAACCATTATATCAATGCTCTGAATGGATAGAAAGCCATTTATGGCCACCAACTCACCTTCGATGAGCATAAGAGGAAACAACGCAAGCCACCCAGGCTTTGGTACAAGTATAGGGAGTACTTGTAGAACAACGTCGAGCTGCCAAATAGGAAAAGAGTGATCTCCAAGTGAAGTTCGATGAAGAAAAGGAACTGTTGTAGAAAGGAAAGGAATAGTTGCTCGCCGAGCAACTCGAAGTGAAGGAAGCAGTCAACAGAGTACTGCGCTCTGTGACTGTCGTAGAAGTAAAGGCAGAGGATCAAGTCACGAAGAAAGTAACGCAACTTGAACAAGTGATCCATCATCTGCAACAATGCATCGCATACCTAGAACTACACACTGTGCCCGAGACCCCACAGGAGGTAAAGGACCAAAGAGAAGCAACTTCTAGGAGCACAGTTGAAAGGCTAAAGGCCCTTACCGTAGAATGTAAGAAATTTTCTAATCATAGTGCCTAGACATATGAGAAACTTACCGAGAACCTATATTTGCAAGCACTGGAGTCACAGTTCAGGAAGCGAAGAAGCACACAGAAACACTACAGGCACAGCTGAAATCCCTGACAACTATGGAGAGAATGAAGAGATATCAAGAGCAGCGAAACGCCTAGCAACAAATCCACTCTATCCAAAGTAGATTTATGGAAGTAACTCAGAGACTCCTACCTATCCAAGACAAGTCTTACCAATTTTTCCTAGAGGTTCAAAGCCAGGGAGCAGAAATCGAGTAGGTTAGAACCGCAACAGAACATCACCTCGAAGGACCTATGAATGATGTAGTCATTCAAGAGTTTGTTGAACAAGAGCTTGTAGCATAGTGTCAATTCAAATTTGTTTGAGCCAAGATCGAAACATTTGAAGAATAAATTCCTACATTAGAGTGACTCGATACAAGTCACAGGTGAGTGTTGGGGGCCTATTAGCCCTTGACCAAGTTTTGAGGGATCTGGTTAAGTTTGACCTATTATGGGACTTCGACAGCCTGTCAAAGGACGAGCACAAGATGAAGCAAATATCATGGATATGAGACCCATTTTTGGGTCCTTTTTGGGTTTTTTGGATTATTTAATGGGCATGTGATGTCAACCCATGGGTTTACCCATGTTTAGGCCTATTTTGTAATGTATAAATAGATGTCTAGGATATGTAAGAGAAATAAGAGAGGGATCTATGTGATGTGAGGCTGATAAGCTAAGTGCTAAGTGAAAGTACGGTTTGTAGATGCTCTGTACATAATAGGAGGGATGTGCAGAGCTAGGTGCAAGGTATTGTAATAGGTTGTGAAGTGCTTTGTGCTATAATGGAAGGAAGGAGGATCTAGCGAGGTGCGCAGATCTTCTGTCCTAGGTGAAGTAGGGTTTTGAGGCTTTGTGCTTGTAACCGATTGATTGGAGACAATAAATAAGAAGATTTGGTGGATGTAGCCCCAGGGTGGGGCTGAACCACGTAAACACTGTGTTGTTCCTATTTGTGCTTGTATTGATGTGTTTATAACTTCTCTTGCTAAGTGATTTCATAGCGATAGATAAATCTGCTTATGCTTTGTGGTACTGATGTGTAATAATGTTAGATCTGATCTATATGAAGGTGATTCATGCTTGATCTGCTAGATATAGCATGCCTATTTATGATAAAGTGCTTAAATAAATCAGATCTAAGAGAATGATGTGATGCTCTGTTCTATCTACGCAATAGTTATTGGTTGAATATTGATAAACTATTGATGCTAAAGTGATCTGTTAAGTATTATAATCCCATATTTGTTTCCCAGATAAGGTTGCAGACACTTGAGTCCTGCAACCACCCCTGCCTCTACCTCAGGTGAGAATTTATATGCTTCATAGGTGTTTCCGAAAGGGTCGATAGTTAGGGTTGTTTTGCTATGTTATTGTAGCGTTGAACCCTAGGTCTACCCCTGTGCCAATAGAGAGATAGGATTGTTTGAGGAAATATTGGGAAGCACTCCCCTACCCACTAGCAGGGAGTGCTAACGCTCCTTTCCCTTCTTTGGGAGATCATTTTAGTGCTATGTGCATCATTATGGGGGATAATTATGTTGTTGAGAAAATCAGGGGAAGATCCCCCTTATCTTGGAAACTAGTTGGATTTGAATTTGAGGTCAAGGTTGGATCTCAGGGAGGATCCACAACTGATGGAGAAAGATCCTCAACCTATCCCAAGAATCTCTATGGTGGTTAGTCCTCTCCAATCCTATATAAGGAGGCCTCCTCATGGTGAATGGATGGATGGATAGATTGAGAAATACCTAACTTATGATCTCATAAGGAAGGAGAGGAAATTGAAGGAATTAAAGATATGATCTCATAAGGGAGATAATTAGTGAAGCATAGTCATTTTGTTTGTGGATCATTTGAGTAAGGGGTTGAACAAGGAGACTTGGTGAGGTTGTTTCATCTTCATCAAAGGTCTGTAAGTAAAATGGAGAGAGAAAGAAGCCCTTGGTCAAGCCCAAGAGAAAGTAGCAGAATATATTCTCAACATTCCACACCATCAATCGACTTAATAAAAATACTCATAGGAAAAGAATCAAGCGAAAGGATCAGTACAAGAGCAACAAAATGTGGTTCAAGTGAGCATAGATCAAGCAAGAAAATATCATATGAGTACAAACCAATAGAACATGAATCAAATTGGCATGAAAAAAGACAACACCATTCAGATTCAGTAAAAAATAGCAAAATGAATGAACAAACAAGCCATCACCGACATCGATTAAGTCAATCCTATAATAAATATGGTTTGATAAATCTTATCGTTTGGCTCACGTATCGACCATGTATTAACAATTGAGACCTTTTAGGTTGAACCCAGGAAAATTATGGTCGAAGAGATGTCAATTTCAACAAAATAAGCACATTAAATTTGTGACAAGAAAAGATGGATAGTAATAATAGAATTAACAATGATCGTCGTAATAATGAAAATTATGTCCCAGCCACCTACATATTATCCTATCACGTGCAAATTTCAAGAAGAAATCACTAGGATTATCACATCAGGGATTTTTCACAAGCATATCTTCAACAACTGTAGGGATATCAATGTGCAAAAGGAACCACACACATTTAGGAACTACCCAATTACAATAATCCATATCCTCTAATGTACCTTGAATTAGTTGCACTCATAAAAGCATGATTCAAATCAACAACTACCTCCTTTATTGTACTTCGCAATCTGGGGAGATTGAGACATGTGAAAAGAAATTCCATCACCATTTCGGACTAACTTCAATATCATGAACCTAAATTCTATATAAAAAATCCAAGTAAGGAGAAAATTCACTCTCCAGAAAGATAATTACTAAAGTAGAAACCATGAGTTGGATAAATTTAGAAATTGAAAACCCTCTTGGATAAGGTTTCTAGAATTCAGAAGCAGGTCAACCATCTTGGTCTAGATGTGAGAAGAGGAATTTTCCCTTCACATAAAGGAACATAGGGATACTCTCGGGTTTCCACAACCCATTGGTGAGGGTAGAAACAATCATTGTTCCTTGCGCTGGATGCAAAAATAAGATTAGAAAAAACCTTCCAAGAAATACTCCAGCGCAAGAAGAACTGATTGGGAAACCAAACCAAGGGTGATGCCAAAATAAAGTATTAGGAAATCAAAATTACGTAATGGTATCTGGGAAAAAAACTACTCACGGGAAAAGGACATATTCAAACTAGTAAACCACAAGAACACCAAGCACATAAATCATAGTTGATTCGACCAATGACGAATCCAGGAACAACAACATAGTCATAAATAACACTCTAAGTCGGTCGATCATAGAAATATTTTTTCTCCTATTCTTACATGTTTCTCTTTCTCTCTTCATATTATACTTCTCCATATTATAATATTATAATCAAAATATGAAAAAATGATTTTGTATGACCCCCACTTGCTCGAGACGAGCAAGGAATTGAGGTGGGGGGATATGTTGTAGGGGCTAATCGACCATGTCGAGTAGACCTGATGATCGACTTAGAACCTGTTGGTCGGATTCCTTGTTAACCGACTGATCTAGGCAGTTAAGTAGTTACAACTGCCTGAAAGAGGTATAAATAGATAAGCATATGAAGACTCATATAGCTTCATGTGAGAGGATATATGTAATTTTGTTGTACCATTCTATCATATAATAAAATGATTGTTCTTTGGGATCTCATTACTTTTGTATGTCTATACTTATGTATATGTGTATGAATGTATCTCTATGATGTATGTGTAAGGATCTACTGGTAACACTCCCTACGTTTCCCTAGATTACAACACCTGGTGATTTTTCATTGGAACAATATCAAATGGATGGAATCATCCATGATTCTATTATAAAAGAAACATAATTGAAATTACATTATATGGTTGGTTGGGTCTTATCCCATTTTTCATTCAAACTTTCGGTTGTAGGAAGGTAACTTGGTGGGAATATTCGACCATAAGGGGTCATGTAGGATTGGATCATTCGTTAATTTGGTCAAATATGGGATATTGATTGATGCCAAATATGGTATGTTGGGAGGTGTTCTAACCATGGTGCGTGTTGGCACAGAAGCAGGCCCAGGGTTCAACGCTTAAATAATGCACCAATAAAACCCTAACTACCGACCCTTTTGGCAACACATGGGAAGTAGATGAAGTCTCATCTGAGGTATAGGCAAGGGTGGTTGCAGGACTCAAATGTCTACAACCTAGCCGGGTCACAGATCTGTGATTACACCACTCTAAGAAATCACTTAGCAATTAACATTCATCAGTAATTAACCTTTATTCACATCGCAGATCCAAACCCTAATTCATAGTTGCATAGTATTCAACAAGATCTAACACATTTAAGCACTTAGCATGGAGAGATAGATCAGATCTAACATTCTTTCACATTACCAAGCACTAAGATATTATACCAGATGCATCATATATAAAGATATCGAAACTAAGCATAAATCACATCACTAACATACAACATAATGCAAAAAGCAACCATAACATAGGATATACGTGGTTCACCCTAGTGTGGGGCTACCCACCAACTCTTCATCTCCTTACATGCACAAAGCCTCTGAACCCACTCCACATAGGACACAAGATTTGTGTGCACCTCGCTAGATCCTCCTTCCCTAAGCTAGGTTTAAGCACATATCATTCTTACGGTCTATACAAAAGCTTCTTACAATCACTTGCACTTAGCTCTACAAGTTCTTAACACATATCATGCAAAAAACATCCACAACTATTTGAACTTAGCACATTAGCCTTTTCCTACTTAGCACCACCTACTTACATCACCTAGCTTTCTATTTATACATTACAAAATGGGCCTAAACATGGGTAAACCCATGGTCCAACATCCCATACTCATTACATAAAGCCTAATAAAAAAAAATGCCCTAAAAATGGGTCGAGATCCCACAATATCTTCTTCGACTTGCACTATGCCTTCGACCATCCTGTCAAAGTCCCAAAAGAGGTCAAACATGAACAAGGATCTCCAAAAATTTGTCAAGGGCCAACAGGCCCCCAAGACTCACCTATGACGCATCCCAAGTCAATCTGGTCTGGGTAACTCTACCTCAAGAGACTTGAGCTTGGCTCGAGATGATTCAACCTCTTGCTGCACCAAGGCCTCCTACTCTGTGAACTCTTGAATAAATTCCTCATTCAGAGGTCCCTCTAAGAGTTTTTCTATGGAAGTGACTACTTTTTCTAGCTCTGCTCCTCAGCCCTCAATATCCTCAAAAAGTAGGCAAGCTGCATCTTGGACTGGCTTGATCTTCTGAGTCACTTCCATGACTTTGCTTTGTATGGAATGGACCTATTGCTGAGTCATGCATTGTTCTTGGGATCTTTTCATCCTCTCAACTACTGACAGGAGTTTCAACTGCACTTGTACTACTACTTATTGCTTCTTTTCTTCCTGGAGTTATGAATCTAGTGTCTTCGGTTCAGGGTCCTTGGTAAGGTGCTCATAAGTCTATGCACTGTGACTTTTTAGTTGTTTACATTCCATGGATAATTCTTTGATCCCTTCAACTGTGCTGTGGGAAGTCGCTTCTCTCTGGTCTCGCACTTTCTACGGAGTGCTTTGCACTGTTTGTAGCTCTAGTTCTGTGACCCTCTATTAAATCTGTTGAATGGATTCAACAAGATCCGTCACATGATTATCCATTGGGTTTTTCTCCATTTTCTCTAATCTCGTCACAGTATGAAGTTCTCTATTGACTGCTTCTTTAACTCTTACCTACTTCATGAGAATTTGTTCTTTCTCCTGCTGGATTAGCACTTTACTTTATTTGAACTTGGTTTGAAGGTCATCCTTCTCCTGATGCGTAATTCGGCGTTGCTCTATGATTTCCTCTTGTGATTTCTTCAGGGACACTGAGGCATATTATTTTTCTTCCTACACATGATGAAAGTGAGCTTCGGTCGCATCAGCTATTCTAAGAAGTTGGGCAGGCTCATCTCCCAAATCTAGTTATTCTAGTGGCGGGGGCGTAGTGGACATGTGTGGCTAGAGTTAAGGGCTTGTTGTACTCCTCTCAGCTCTGTCTCAATTCTATCATACATGGATTCTTGTTTGTCTTTAGTTCTCTTCAAAATATCTTCCAAGGCATATGATACTGCTGCAATAATGAAGTTAAATTCATCGACCGTGAGTACAGTCTGCAACTTTGTCTTACTTACTTTTGACTTCTTCCGTGATGTAGGTTTCGTGGGGTAACCTTTCTTTTATTGGATGTCTTTGCCTCTTCAAAGGGGTTCCTAGGCGGTGTTACTTCACCTTACTTCTACTTTTCTTCTTCCCCTTCTTTTTCTTCTTTGTCCACTTCGTCGTCTCCTCCTCTACTAGGTGAATCTAATGTAGTATCTTTTGATGTGTTGTGTATTTCCTATATATCTTCCTTATTTTTCTTCCTGCTATTGCTGGGTGCATCATAATATTCGTGAGTAACCACCAGACTTCCAATGAGGTTGGGATCGGACAGGGCCACCTGGTTGACTGGTATAAGGAATTTCGCGAGCCAATCCTTAGTGATTTCTTCTAGGTCCTCCTATGTGAGCTTGTAGTAGGACTGAAGCTATTCTTTACTTTCATCTTCACACGCAGTAATATAAATAAAATTCCTATCTATGCGGAACTTCATAAGTGGCCTGAACCTGTCCAGGGTATTCGGAGTCATATGAGGGAAAGACTTAATATCCCTCTTCAGCTGCAGGTAGTAGGTATGGAATACTGCATTCGATTGCCATTGTTTCCCCATATCACTCGAATACGAGAGCATGGTGAACTTCATAGCTAGTGGCTCGAACGAATCAATGTCAGGGAAGGTCGCATCTTCCAGCATCTCCCAAGTAGTAAACATGATGAGGATCAACAATCAACTAAAATAAAACTCATATCCATGATCACGAGCTTCGCGATAATCCAATTCTAACTAATTGACTAGGTAATTGGCCCAGATCATCTATAGTCCTTCCATGCATTTTCCTGCGAGGTCAACGACAAACCCTGTGACCTGTGTGGGTCTGTTATTTCTTACTAGCTTACCAGAAATCAACTGGAAAGTAAGGCACACTGCACCATTATCAATGGAGGCTATCTTGTAGCCTTGCATCCCTTTCTCTACATCTCCATAGGTGTCTTTGATCTTTTGTTCCAGGGCGCGATCTGCAGCCTTCCCTGGATAAAATTCTTGCGGGTCTGGTCCTTGCATGCTCAATCCGTTGATCCTATGGATCAGTGTTGGATCGACGATGATGAATTTGTATAACCATAGATATCCACCATGGAAGCACGACAATAAGAGCTTAACACATGTGTTAACCTCCTGGTCCCTTCCAAAATGTGGTATCTTCAACACATTCAAGATAGTGGACCTCGCGATGTCCATAGTCCATGAATGGAGGATGATCTTTGATTTCTTCCCCTTTATCTTGGTCAAATATTTGTGAGGTGCGATCATGCCATATCTCTTCCAATCTCCTAGGTTATAATCATTGATATTCAAGGTTGGAATCCTCTCCAACTGTGGTTTGACTGCTTCTATTCCCTTTGGAAGGTACACAGTGATGATTGTGTAGTCAAAGTCCCTCGGGACACTGTCATGACTCACCACACCAGCCAGGGGTGGTATGTAGTTGGGTAGGATGTATGGAATTATCTTTGCATTCTCCAAGTCATCATGATGCTTGGTTCTTTTGTCGCTCACAACTCAAGATGGTCTAGATCCATGAGCAGTTGATGGGGAGGCTTGCACTCCTTGCATCGATGAGGCTTGGATTCCTACAGAAATCACCTTCTCGACCATGAGGTCTATTAGAATCTCTTTGATGGATTTTTTTGTTGCACTAATTTCTTCCGACATGCACACTCGAGATTTGATATCTCATGTCAGTGAACAATACTCAATTTAACATAATGGATGGCAAGGTCTCAATGATCATTGCATGAAATCATCTAGTTTTATGTGGGCTTGGATAATCACAATTGGAAAAAGTGTTCTCGGTGAAACGCTCGACGGGATAGATAGATATCACCATAACAGTTTCTTTAAATGGGTCGCAAATCCTATTAAATGCAATTCCATCCATTATGGCATGGTCCCAATGGTCCAATGGAAAACTTTCAAGCCATAAATGCTTTCCTAACTATTTGGGAGTGTCGATCGAATGCTCATAATGCCTCCAATGGTCATATTTATCCTCCATGGTGAAGTTCCATTCTTTGTTTTACTGATATTTCGATGAAGTTCGAGTTCTGGAAACCTTCCTTCTGCGAAGTTCTTTCTGGAGCTTCTTGCAACTTTTCTAAATTTTCCCTCTTCTTAATGAGCTTTCTGGCCTTCTTTCCTATGATATGAATCACTAGTTTCCTATTTCCATTATCATTCTCATCTCCTCTTGGCATGATAATTTCACACTGTGGAGGGTCTTTCATAGGATTCAAGGGTAATACTTCTTCTCTGTTTAGGGTAGGTTCTCTACTCTCTTGTACAGACAAGTGCCTCCAGTCTTCCTGTGTCCTTTCAACTTCAACATCCATATCTTTGGTATTCAGTAGATTCAACTGGTTCTCTTGTTCTGCTATCAAGTGTGCTATTCTCCTAGACATGAAATATCTTAGTTCTTTCTTCTTTTGTTCTAGATCCTCCTCTGCCTATTTCCTTTGTATCTGATCTTTCTCAATCCATGTTTTTCCTAGCAAGATAGAAAATGGGGCATTGTTCTCAACAAACTTCACGATCTCAAATTCTTCTTATGTCGAAGTTCCATGAGCACTCATAGATGTCTGGGTAATTCTTCCACATAGGGTTATCAACTTTCCTCGAAATAATCCTATTCTTCCTAATGAAGGAACCATAGCAGGCTTTCCCAAAATTTCCCAAGTTATTTTTTTCATGATATTCACATGTGTTTCCTCATCCAGGACACAGTCTATGTCAAAGTCTCCTATTCTTGTTTCTTGTACTCTTTGTTTTTTAAGACCTTTGCTAATTTGATATCTCTGTGATCATTCAATTTTTCTTTCATCTGTAGTAATACAGTCTCTGATTCTTTTAGGGGTTCTATCATATCCTTAGTTTCTTGGCTTGTCTAATCATTTTCTTGTTCCATATTCATCTTTTCAATTTTAGCAATCATTCTAGGACAATACAAAACTTCATGGTCCATTGCTTTACATCAAAGACAACTAGGTCTTCTACCTGGGCATTCCTTAGAAAGATGTCTCAGTCTTCTACAACTGTAACAATGGGTTAATCCTCTCTTTCTATTAAATGATCCCCAACCCTTCCTGTAATGCACACTGGGATCACAGTAACTAAAAAATTATTTCTAGGATCCTGCATCCATTTGTTAGTTCAAACATTCTTTCTATGCATAGGGATAACATACCTTTCATTATTTCTATTAGATCTATTCATATCAAATCTTCTTTCTTCTAACTATTTCCTATTACTCAGATTAGGAAAAAAAATATCAAACATACCTAGATCCATTCTTTCAAAATAAACAATTTCACTTATCTTACCTTTCTCAGAGCATAAATCTTCAAGGTCTTACCTATTTTCGTCAGATCAAACTTCTTTTCTTAGCACAAAGCTTCACAATTAAATGATGTGCACTAAAGCAACAAATCTATGCACAAATCTTTCTTTTCTTCAGTTCCTAGCAATCACAGTTTCAAGTCTTGGAAATGGAACCATTTGTTGGCATAGGGCAAAACCCAGGGTTCAACGCTTCAAAAATGCACCAACAAAACCCTAACTATCGTCCCTTTAGACAACACCAGCGAAGCAGATAAAGTCTCACCGGAGGTAGAGGTAGGGGTGGTTGCAAGACTAAAATGTTTGCAACCTAGCTGGGACACAGATCTTTGATTACACCACTCTAACAAAGCACTTAGCAGTTAACATTCATCAGTAATTAACCTTTATTCACATCTCATATCCAAACCCTAATTATAGAGCAGCGTAGTATTCAACAATATCTAACACATTTAAGAACTTAGCATGGAGAGATAGATTAGATCTAACATTCATTCACAATACCAAGCACTAACCTATTATACCAAATGCATCATACATAAAGATATCAGAACTAAGAATAAATCACATCACTAACATACAACATAATTCACAAAGAAACCATAACACATGATATACGTCGTTCACCCCAGTGTGGGGCTAGGTCCACCAACTCTTCGTCTTCTTGATTATCTTCTGTCAATATCTTTACATGCACAAATCCTTAGAACCCACTCCTTATAGGACATGAGATTTGCACACACCTCGCTAGATCCTCCTTCCCTGAGCTAGGTTTAAGCACAAAGCCTTCTTACGGTCTATACACAAGCTTCTTACAATCACTTGCACTTATCTCTGCAAGTTCTTAACACATAGCATGCACAAAGCCTCCACAAATATTTGCACTTATCACATTGGCCTTTTCTCCCTTAGCACCGCCTAATTACATCCCCTAGATTTCTATTTATGCATTACAAAATAGGCCTAAACATGGGTAAACCCATGGATTGACATCCCATACCTATTACATAAACCCTAATCCCAAAAATTTCCCTAAAAAGGGGTCAAGGTCCCTCGATCTTTTCTTCAAATTGCGCTCCATCTTCGACTAGCCTGTCGAAGTGCCAAAAGATGTCAATCATGACCAAGGATCTCCAAAACTTGGTCAAGGGCCAACAGTGTGTGAGGGTTGAGAAGTATTTCATTGAGAGAAAGGTTGGTATCTTATACCTTGCAGAGAAGGTTGGGATCCACCTCCTTATGATAGAGGACTTGGTGGTGGGTTTCTATGGATATTGGTGCCGAGAAAGTTGGAACCAAGAAACGTGATCCTAAAACAGTTGCACTCACTAGTGTGTGTGATGGTTGAGATAATGTGTCATCCAAATTGGTGATAACTTTTAATATTGGAGGGAAGTTCTCCAGGCATCTAGAATGACACAGATTTTTTGGTTTCCCTATGATTATGGACTTTCCAAGGATGTCTGTGAATGGTGATGAGAGAAATAAACAAAAAAAAGGGTTTTTGTATATTGTGGGTTATCTCAACAATGTCATTTACATTTTCATGTAATCAATGATCATAAAATTATTAAACAAGAAACAATGTAGGTATTTTGGGTTTTGTCTTCATGGGGGAAACAAAATAAAATGCAAGTTTCCTAAAAGATGTAATGGTGTTCCTCTCAAAATAACATAGGGCCTTCCAAAAGAACTCAACAATGGGGAATGGACACATCGAAAGAGAAACATGTAAGGTACCATATCTAATATATTGAACTAAAAACATAAATATTGCAGGAAAATACCATGGAACAACAAAAGTGTAGAGAACCACAACTAGATAATGATACCTTTATTAATAGGAAGATGAATTCACTTTCCCCTTTGAGGGGGAGACCTCAGATAGAGAAACACTCTATTACAATAATTCTATAGACACCTTTTTCATACCTCCTACTCTTATGTATATTATTTCTACTTCTACCTTCTAAAGAACATTCTACAGTAATATCCTTCTAGAAGTGAAAGATTCTATTAGGTCTTCTTAAATTGACTTGTTTACATTTACTTAATAGGCCTTATTAAATAAATTTGGCCTTTATTACATGGAAAATATATATTACTCTAACTAATAACTAACTAAGAGGGGTTAGGATTGGATGCAAACATTCCCTCCTCCTTCAAAAACATCCTTTTCCTCAAGGTTGAAGATGTGTAAATTGTTGCAGAATGGCCATACGTTCCCAAGTTGCATCCTATAAATATGTGTCCTTCCACTTGATAAATACTTCTTTGATACTAAAACCACGCATGTGATTCTCATGTATGTTGAAAAAGGATTCTTGTTGCAGCCAAATGGAGCCTTCTTCATCTAATTCTGACAGGATGGTTTGAACCCTGCAATTCTGATCCACCACTTTATTAAAACATGAAACATGGCATACCGAATGTATTTTGGAGGCAACTGGAAGGGCTAGTTTGTAGGAAACTAAACCAATACATTTTATGATCTAATAGGGGCCATACAATTTGGGTTCCAACTTGATGGCCATGATTTTTGAGGGAGGTTTTATTGTAAGTTTGGAGCATGAAAAACACTTGATCACCTTCTTGGAAGACCCATTCAGAACAATGTTGGTCAGTATGTTGCTTCAGATGATTTTGGGCCATGTGGAGGTTATCCTTCAAATTCTAGAGGTTAGCTTCTCAACCTTGTAGAAACTTATCAAGATCCTAGACCTTGGATGTACCTAGAAGATATGAAGTTACAAAGGTGGTTTTTGGCCATACATTGTTTCGTATGGTGTATTTCAGTTGCGGTATGATAGAAAGTGTTGTACCAACATTCAACCAACAGTAACCATTGCACCCAGTGATGTTGTTTGTCCAATGAAAAACAACACAAGTAGGTTTACAAACATTTGTTGACCACTTTTGTTTGGCCATCCATCTATGGGTGGTATGTTGTGCTTATGTTCAATTGTGTTCCCTGTAATTTAAAACATTCTTGCCAAAATGTGCTGGTAAAGGTTGGGTCACGATCAAACACAATGGATGTAGGAATGAAATGCAGTTTGAAAATATTATCAATGAAAACTTGCGCTACCATATTAGTTGTAAAAGGGTGTATTAAGGTGAAAAAATGTGCATATTTTGAAAGACAATCAACCACAACCATGATTACAGACTTGTTTCCTTCTTTGGGAAGGACCACTATAAATTCCATGGATATGTCAATATATATTGAAGATGGAATTGGTAATGGCTGGAGAGCTCCTGGGGTCTTGACAATTTGACCTTTATTGTGTTGGAAAATATCACATTTTGTGACAAAAGAAAGGATGTCCTTCTTCATGCCTTCGCAAAAAAAAGAATGGCGAGAACGAGCATATGTCTTTAGGAATATTGAGTGACCAAGAAGAGGAGATGAATGCAATTCATTTAAGATGTTGGGATTAAATTGCAACATTGGATATAGAACTAATCACTCCTTATATTTGAGGATATTTTTTTTCCAGGTGTAACCAGCGGGTGGGTTCGGGTTGTCCTGGAGGCGTTGAATGACCTGTGATATAGTTGGGTCGGTGAGCCACTCCCGTCGAACTTTCTCAATATAATTATGATTTGGTAAGGATAAGGCAAAGAGGGAACCTTTATCCTCATATTAGAGTGACAAGGCAATAGCCACTACATTGTATTTGCCTTTTTTGTAGATGATTTCATAATTATAGCCCAACATTTTGGTCGACCACTTGTCTTGATAGGGGGAGGATAACATTTGTTCTAGGGAATACTTCATACTATGGTGATCGGTCTTGATATGAAAATGACGATCCAATATATATGGTTGCCAAGTGTGCACAACATGGAGAATGGCCATCGGTTCCTTTTCATATTTAGATTTTCCTATATTATGACCACTTAAGGCCTGGTTGGTGAAATAAAGAGGGAGACCTTCTTGTGTTAGGATTGCACCAATATCAGTTCTTGAAGCATCAGATTCCACAAAAAAACTTTGTTGAAGTCAGAGGAGACTAAGATGGGGATAGTGCACATGGCCTACTTTAAATGTGAGAAAGCATGTTCTATTTTCAGTGTCTAATGGAATTCATTATTCTTAATAATTGAGCTCCGGGAAACCTCAAATGAGTTTCAATGTCATGGATCTCAGCTAGTCCTACATATATTGAATATTTTTGGGATCCACTCCTACCCCCTCCACTCTTCCCCCTCATGACCCACAATGTTTCCCAATTATTCTACCTTATTCACCCCAAAAGAACACTTGGTATTTTTGACAAACAATTGATTCTCCTATAACAGTTGGAATACTTTGTCCACATGATGGACATGGACCTCCCACATGTGGCTATAAATGAGAATGTCATTGAATAAGACCATAACAAAATTCATGAGCTAAGGCTTCAAGAGTGTATTCATGATATAGTAGAAGGTATATGGGGCATTACAAAGTCCAAAAGGCATTACCAAGAGCTCATAATGGCCTTCATGATTTTGGAAGGTAGTAATCCGAATTTATGCTTCATTCATCCTTATATGGTGATAGATGAAGCAAAGATCTAATTTGGTGAAGAAACATGCTCCCTGGAGTTCATCCAACATATCATCAATGACATGAATGGGAAACATATACTTAATGGTCAATTTATTAAGGGTGAAAAAATAGGGACACATGTACCACAAACCTTATTTTTTCAAGACCATCAAAACAAGGGATGAATATGGGTTGGTGCTTGAGCGAATGACCCCGACATACAACATTTCCTCTACCATTTTTTCTATTCCATTTTTTTGATCAAATGGATATATGTATGGGCATACATTAGGGGGTTGATTGCCTAGAAGGAGAGGGATGTTGTGATCACGCACAAACCAAAAGAGAGGTAATTGTGTTGGCATCTCAAAGACCCCGTGGTGTTTGTCTAAGAACAATTGCAGATCAGGATAGACTACAAGAGATGATGGATCACTGACTTGGATAGAATTAAATTGATCAATCACACCATGGTGGCCCTTCTTCAAGAGTTTCTCCATCCTGTGAGAACTAATAATTTCTAGAGAGACAACTTGTAGGCCTTGGAGGATATAAATGTGCACATATTGAGTAAATATCATATATAACTCCTTATAATCCTTGGTAATAGGTCCCAAAGTGTGAATCCATTCTGTTGGATTACTGAGAGGGAAGGTGAATCAATAATAGAGAAGTTTAATCTTTGTTAACCATATAATCCAAGTGGTATATCAATGAAGCATTATCATCCAATAACTGCAGAGTAAATAAGCAATGAAAAATTGAACAAACATACACATACACAGTACACCAGTGTTTTACGTGGAAACCCAAATCGGGAGAAAACCATGAAATGTTTTTTCTTATATGTCTTGAATAATTACATTCATTGGAAGCACCAACTTCTTTTTTTTTCCACCTGCAACTAGAAGGAGGCTCCAACCCCCTAGTTTCTTAGGATACAACCTGAGGGAAGCTCCAACTCCCCAATTCTCTGGCTACAACCAGAAGGAGGCTACAACTCCCTGTGTTCTCCAGCTACAACCGGAAGGTGGCTACAACCCCCTATGTTCTCTAGCTACAATCGGAAGGTGGCTACAACCCCCTATGTTCTCCGGCTACAACCGGAAGGTGGCTACAACCACCTGTCATTGCCCCATCCTACCACTCTGAAGTAGAAGTGGAATGATGGAACCACTGTCAACCTATCACTATGAGATATACCACTATAAACCTATACCAATAAATCTGAACCACGCATCAACCTGTACCTCAACCTGTAATCAACCTGTACCATAAACAAGTGCATCATCCATGCACCAACCTGTACCAAATAACCTATAATCAACCTATACCATAAAAAAGTTCATCCAACCATGTACCAAGTATGTACCAATAATGTGTCAACTACTCATCAACTATGACTCATCAATATGTACGAATATCATCAACTATACACCTCATGTATGTGCCAACTCATCAACTACTTCTCTCAACCATATACTCAATATGTACCTCAACCAAAATCCCTCATCAATTTCATCATCCAAATATGATTTGTAGCTCTGTAATAGACTTGGTGTATATGATCACATTCCTGCAAACCTTCCTTAACTTCAACAACAAGAGACTAGCATTTTCATCAAACGTTTCTTTAGTCTCACATGCCTAGTTTTGGATTAGTTATCAACCCTAACTTGAAGTAATCATAACTTTGTACCTATAATGTATAAATATATGAAACTGATATACAATGTTCTTCAGTGTGTTTCATGAAATTCCTCCAAGTTTCACTACTTGGAACCTCTCAGAAAAGGAGTTATAGCAAAAATGTCATACCTTGCTGAATTCTGTCTTATTCTAGAGAGCGACCTTGTAGAGCATTCCCCGCATGGAATATTTGTTGAATTGATCTGAAAATATTACAAAGAATACTACATACTGTACCCTAACTGACACATTTGGTTTCACTAAATTTGGATCTGTTATGAAGAAGTTAGGACGTTTTTACCCAAAGCACCTATTTTTGACTAGTTTCGGGACTAGCCACAAACCCTATTTTCCATGGAGTGTAACTCCAAAAATACAATGACCCACAAGATGAAGTTTTTACCACAAATACTTGGATATTTTTTCTCAATGTAACATCAATTTCATAGTCTGAATTATTAAAAAAAAAAAAATTATAGCGAAAATGGTGAGATGACCTATAAATAACATACCTTAGAAAGCACCATCAAAAGAATTTATCCTTCCTTGCATTTTGGCCTTATTTTCTTCACCTTCCCTCACAATTTTGGCTTAGATATCCTTGGTTACCTCAAAAACCTATATATATTCAATACTCTCAAGTGTGATTAAAATTGGAGAGCCTGGCCTCTTATTTATACTCTCCAGGTAGCTTCCTTAAAAACATCTTCTAGGTCACTTGGCCCCACTTTCCTTATTTTAGGTTTAATCCACTTCTAATTTCTCCATTAAATTTATTATTAAAATAATTTATTTTGTATTCACTTTGAATTATAGTACACTCATTACTTCACTTTATTATTTACCTTTTAAAATATCTTAAACCACTTTGACTACTTTGACTTTTGGGGGCTTCTAGATGACATATAAGGGTCCTCCAACTTCGTAAGGCCATAACTCTCAAACCGCGAGGAGTTATGTGGCGTTCTACATACCACCAGAAATGGAATGACATGTAATATCCATATAGAATATTATTATATGAAAATATATCATAACTCATACCGTTATCCATCAAACAAACTTGGGTCCATTACCCAAACCTGGGGTCTCCAACTTCTCATAGCCATAACCCTCTAACTGTGAGAAGTTAAGTGACATTCCACATACCACCAGAAATGGAATGACAAACACTATCTATCTAGGAAAGTTTACCTGACAAATTCATTGTCCTTCATCTCATTATTCCATAATTAAGCATGGGTTCTCTTACTCTGTAAAGCGTCTTCCCGTGAGGGATTTCACCATAAGGGGACCACTTTGGAGTTCATCCATATTTACTTCTTATCAACCATGAAAAGACAATAATGAATCATTTTTATATCAAACAATATTGGGTCCATTACCCAAACCTTTGTGCTGCGAGGCTTTCTTCAAGGGTTGACATCAATGACAACCAACCTTAATCAACAATCTCCCCCTTTGGAATTGATGGGAACACTCTGATGCAATATTGAAATCATATCACTCATGCTCCCCTTGGAACCATGCCTCTATTCTCTATATCTGATAAATTTACCTCTGTCCTCTACATTTGATAAATCTACCCCCCCTTGAACCATGCCTCTATCCTCTGCATATGATAAATCTCTCCCCCTTTGTCATCAATGGAAAAGGTATCTTTCCATCTGAGGCTGCTCCCCCTAACTGAACTGTCCTCTTATGGTGCTTCCTTTTGTACATCTAAGACATATAAGATAAGCATTCAAAAATCATTCAAAAATCATTCATTTTGGAGAAGAAATAACTCCAAGTCTTTGGCGAAGATATTTAAAGGCTTCCCGTGGAAGTGGTTTTGTAAACATGTCTTCCACTTGTTCTTTTGTGCCCACGTACTCAACTCTGATGTTCTTTTCTGCAAACTATTCTTGTAGAAAGTGATACTTGATTTGAATGTGCTTCGTCTTGGAGTACATCAACGGGTTTTTTGAGATACTGATGGCACTTGTATTATCACAATATATTGGAATGGGCTCATCATACTCAACCTATATATCTGTCAAATTTTTTTTCATCCAAAGAACCTGTGTACAACATGTTGATGTTACAATATACTCTACCTCTGTTGTAGATAGAGATATTGATGATTGTTTCTTGCTTATCCATGATACCAAACACTCACCTAAGTAGAACATTGCTCCACTGGTGGGTCGTAGGTCATCAATACAACCTGCCCAATCTGCATCTGTGTAGGCAATAAGTGATAGATATTTTCCTTTTGGATACCATAATCCAAAATCTTATGTTCCTTTGAGATATCTGAAACTCCTCTTTACTACTAATACATGTGATTCCTTTGATGTTTCTTGAAATCATGCCACATGTCCAACTGATTGTATTACATATGGTCTGGATGTTGTCACATATAGTAGGCTTCCAATCATTGACCTGTATTGCCTCTGATCTGTAGACTTCAAATCATCATCTTTGCTCAACTTACAACTAGTTTGCATGGAAGTAATAACTAGTTTGCAATCTTCCTTTCCGAATCTCTTTAGCATTTCTCTGATATACTTGGTTTGAGAAATAAAAATTCCTTGGTTGCTTTGATGTATCTAAAGTCCCAGAAAGAAGGATAGTTCTCCAACTAACGACATTTCAAATTAATTATGCATGTCTTTTGCAAATTTCTAGCTTAACCTGTCATCATCACTACCAAAAATAATATCATCAACATAAACTTCAATTAATAAAATATTACCTTGACTTACCTTGATGTAGAGTTTGTTGTCTGCACTTCCTTTTTTGAATCCTGTTTGTTGTATATATTTATCCAGTCTAGAGTACCATGGTCTAGGATCCTGTTTTAGACCATACAAGGCCTTCTTTAATTTACATACATAGTCTGTGTTCTCTGACAACTGAAATCCTTCTAGTTGTTCAATCTGTTGGATCATGTTGTCATTGATGCCAATGGTTTGATTGATTGATGTCAAGTGATTGATTGATGTCAAAGGATTGATTGATTGATATTGATGTAATATAATATGTATTTTCCTTGATGAGAATGCATAGATGAAGATGGATCAATGAGTTGTCATTGATATGATCAAGATGGATCAATGAGTTTTCATTGATACATGATGAAGATGGATCATTGTGGTTTCATTGGTATATGATGCATTGTTGGAAAAATGTATAGATTACTCATTATTGTCTTATCATTATTGATAAGGTCACAAATGGATTAACTCCAAAGTGGTCCCCTTATGGTGAAAGCCCTCATGGGAAGACACTTTGTGGATTGAGTTATCCTAGAAGAATTGTTGGAGGACCCTTGCTCTCATTATTTTCTTATCATGATTGATAAGGTTCACAAATGAATGAACTCCAAAGTGTTCCCCTTATGGTGAAAGCCCTCACAGGAAGACGCTTTACAGATTGAGTTATCCTAGACGAATGGTTGGAGGACCCATGCTTGTATGTGGAATAATGAGATGAAGATCAAGGAAATTGTTGGTGAAACTATCGTAGATAGATAGTTCTTGTCATGCCATTTTTGGTGGTATGTGGAATGTCACATAACTCCTCATGGTTTGAGAGTTATGGCCTTACGAAGATGAAGGACCCCCACATGAAGGTTTGAAGCCCCCAAGGTCAAAGAATTCAAAGTGACCTAAAAGAAGATATCATTATTCAAATGATAAAGTAAAATGACAAAGTCAAGGTGGATTATTTAAATAATAAAGAGAAGTGAAAAAATCAATAAATGATAAAGTAAGGTGACAACATCAAGAAGGAATATTTAAATGATAAAGTATTGGAGAACCTTCTATTTATGGAAAGTGGTTAAGCCTAAAAATAAGGAAAATAGGTTAAGTGACCTAGAAATGGGTTAAGTGACATAAAATAAGAAACAATTATTTAAATGATAAAGTAAGGTGACAAAGTCAAGCTGGATTATTTAAATAATAAAGAGAAGTGAAAAAAAATCAAGAAATGATAAAGTAAGATGAGAAAATCAAGAAGGCATATTTAAATGATAAAATATTGGAGAAAATTCTATTTATGGAAAGTGGTTAACCCTAAAATAAGGAAAATAGGTTAAGTGACCTAGAAATGGGCTAAGTGACCTAAAAATGGGTTAAGTGACGTAGAGGATGAAAGTATAAATAAGATAACAATGGTCTCTTGTAGATTATCCTTTTGTGGTTCAATGGAGAGCTTCTTGTGAGAATATATTTTGGAGTATTGATGGAGAGCTTCTTGTGAAAGCTTCTTGAGAATTTTTGGTGTGGAACACTTGAGAATATTGAATATATATAGGTGACTAAGATAACCAAGGATATATAAGCCGAATTTCAGAAGGAAGGTGAAGAAAAGAGGGCCGGAATTGAAGGGAGGATAAATTCTTTTCATGATGCTTTCTAAGGTATGTTATTTACAGGTCATCTGTAACGACCCTGCTTAAATAGGTGTATATGATTATTAATTATAATTAATTTAATAATATAACTGTCCTAAAAGATTAGCTAAACCATAATTGTTTCTTAAAATAAAATTAACTAATTAATTATTATTAATTAGTTATTCATGATTGGCAATGATTAATTTAAGTATTAATTAACTCATTAATTAATAAGGTAAAGAAATAAAAGGACGATAATAAACTATATTGTTAAATTAAGTTACGTATCCAACAAGGGATAACATATTAACTACAAGAGGATAAAATAATAAAGGA
>ML802132.1:423444-434913 GCA_009831015.1 Picea engelmannii | reverse complement strand
CATCATGCATTGCATCTATTATACATTCACAATATAACTTGAATTGGTATACATGTACCGAACTTGCCCATTTTAATTTTCATGTTTAACAAATCAAATAACTATCTTTTTCATGAGCATATATCATGTAACAAACAAATAGGTCTAGAGGTACACATCTCAATGTCTTAAAAAAGTCTAACTGACTCCAAACAAATGCTAAACTTTGAATTATCAAGATTGGTTTAACAACAATGTTCTAACTACCTAAGGTCAAAATATGGGGCATTACAGTTCTAAAGGTTTGATATGTTCAAAAACTAACAATTTTTCATGAATAAGAAAA
Organism: Picea engelmannii; assembly: GCA_009831015.1. Lineage (NCBI taxonomy): Eukaryota > Viridiplantae > Streptophyta > Pinopsida > Pinales > Pinaceae > Picea > Picea engelmannii. The sequence goes on along the minus strand of ML802132.1, from coordinate 434,588 downwards.
CCAAATTAATTAATAACCTAACTAACTAATTTATGCATAGAATGAAATGAAATATTATTTTTATTTTTAAAATCAATTAATAACTTAATTAACTAATTTATGCATAAAATGAAATGAAATATTAATTTAAAAAAAAAATAAAATAATGAATGAAACTTTTATATTTGAAAAAGATTTAATTTATTTTAATATTTAATAGATTCTTCATGGTCCCCGAGGTGTAGGATAGTCAGTGACGAAGTGTGTTGTTAAGCCACTCCGTGATGTTAAAGTCACCGGTTCAAAACCTGCGGGGACAAAAAATCCAACCATGTTAAGGGTTGGTGTGGCTCAGGCCGGGTGCGATCCCCGGGTGATTTGACGGCTTAGATGCCCCTGAGTCGCGGTTTCTCAAGCCACAGGTTAATCACGTAGCCAACAGGTCCCACACAAATTAACAAACAAAAAAAAATAGATTCTTCATGATTCAACTAAATTGATTTAAATTTTATTAATAATAATATATTAATCTCCATAATTTTCATAAATAAATAAAAAACAAATCAATTAATAATCCAACTAATTAATTTATGCATTAAATTAAATTAAATGAAATGATATATATATATATATATATATATATATATATATATATATATATATATATATATATATATATATATAATAGTGAATAAAACATTATATTTGAAAAAGATTTAATTCATTTTAGTATTTGATAGATTCATAATTATGATTCAACTAAGTAAATTTAAATTTTATTAATAATAATATACCAATCTGCATAGTAACAATATTTTTAGTGTTAGTTTTGTTATGTATAAAAATACAAAATTTTGTAAGTTTTTCTATAGATAAAATCAACTTATTATTGTTTTTGATAATATACTTCAAATTTTTATTATCAAAAACTTCAAAAGATTAATAAAGTGTTTTTAAAAACATATAACTATAAATTAAATAAAATATTTTTTTAAAAAGCTATAAGTATAAATTAAATAAATATATCTTAAATACTTTAAATTTGTATTTTAATAACTGATTATTATTATTATATTTAATAATATACTTTAAATTTGTATATCTTAAAAACATTAACAAAGCATTTTTAAAACATATAAATATAAACTAAATAAAACATTTAAAAAACATATAAATTAAATCCACAAATTTAAGGAATAAATTATATTTTCTTATTTATTTGAAGACAAAGCATTTTAAAATATATAAAAATAAAAACTAAATAAAACATTTTAAAAATCATATAACTATAAATTGAATTCACAAATTAAAGGAATGAATTATATCTTAAAGTGTTTTCAAAACATCTAAATATAAACTAAATAAAACATTTTAGAAAACATATAAATTAAATTCACAAATTTAAAGAATAAATTATATTTTCTTATTTATTTGAAGACAAAGCATTTTAAAATATATATAAGTAAAAACTAAATAAAGCATTTTAAAAATCATATAATTATAAATTGAATTCGCAAATTTAAAGAATAAATTATATCTTAAAATGTTGAATATTTATATATTATTTAAAAAAAAATTATTTATTTATATATTTATTATACTTATAAAATATATATTTTTCTATTAATATTAAAATTATATTGCATTTCTTTTTTCACCTATTTTTTTAATAAAAAATATATTTAAATTATTTGAATTTTACTACTATAATTTACTCTTACCCACAACACAAGAAGAAAGAAAATGTTGGTTAATATTATAGCAGCCATATGGTAATATTATAACAGCCATCACTATAAAATCCTAAAGAATTCTTACCCACAAGATGTTGGGTAATATTATAGCACCCATCTCGAAGTATTATAAAACCCACTCCTATAAGACCCCTCAAAGAAGTGTAGGCACGCCCGAGCAAGGAAACTATTTGTTAACCCAAGTTGTCACAATGTAGCACCCATCTTTTAAAGGCCCACACTTCTTCATATAAAACATTCTCAAATTTCCTTAATTATTGATTGTTATTATTAGTTTTTAATTTTCTAAATAATATTTTTTTACAAAGATATGCGATATCAATCCTAGTGCACTATAGAACACATCTCTTCGCACAATTAGAGTTAGATCTCCTTTACAATGATTATCATTAATATCCCAAAATCAACCATGTAGATAGAGAACAAATCATATTAAATATACTTCATACTATCATTTCATACTTCATATGTGAAGATGAAAGTATTCAAGTCATTATGGGTTCCATTCCCTAAGTTAGTAAACGTGAAGAGTGATTCTGTTATGAAGTTGGGTAAAATCATGTCTAATATAATTACGGGTAGCAGAGTGGAGTGTTGGCCTTCACATATCGCATTGACCAAGGCCATTCCTAGTAAGCTCACATCCCACTAGTCCGCTCCTTCTAAAATTCCAGCCCAGCCCATATTACAAGGATAAAAAAGGAAGCGATGCACATCCTCAAACTCTATTGTATCATAAAATTTACAAGTATGTTCATCCTAAAGTGTTTTTGGGTTAGTCAACCAACATGTTTTACTATGAAGATCATGAGCATGGTCCTTATATTAACAATATTTATTTTCTATTTTAATTTTATAACTTTTGATAAAAAAATTGATAAAATGTTTTTAATATTTCTTACTTGAAGATATTATTTTTGAACTTCACAACAATATAAAATTTCATATTATTAATTTAATATTCTTGTTTTATATTCCAATTGTTACGCGAGACATATTTTGAACTATCTTGATTATACTAGAATCAATAATATGAAGCATATTCCTCATAACTTCAAGGTATTATTTTTGAACTTCACAACAATGTAAAATAAAACAATGTAAAATTTCATATTATTAATTTAATATTCTTGTTTTATATTCCAATTGTTACGCGAGACATATTTTGAGCACATGATGTATCTTGATTATACTAGAATCAATAATATGAAGCATATTCCTCATAACTTCAACAACTTATGTTTGATTCTAAATATCTAATCATGACTTTACACTCTAAGAAAGTGCATCTTTCTTTCAAAATGGAGTAATGAAGCTTAAATTTGATTTTCAAATTATAGGTTATAAAACATGTTTGGATTTGCTCAATTTTATTCCAAGTTTCATGAGAGATGTTGTAGGTCTAAACCTTATAGCCATATGAAAGAACTAGGATACCTAAAGTGCTGAAATGTTTTTTTTCTTATCCCAATGTTAGAGATTAACAACTTTGCATCTATTCACAAGGCCTTAATAATATTTCCAAACCCCATTAACTCTTTTCTCAACAATTTGACATATATTCTCAAGTCCATAATAATATTTCCAAACCCGAGTAACTCTTTTCTCGATATTTTGCTAGAAAAATTTGAGTTATTTATGAAGATAATTAATAGTTTTTGCAAGAAAAAAAATATCATCAATGTATAAGAAAAGGACTATAATTCCAACCATATTTATAGCATGCACCCTTCCTTTTCTAAATCAATGTATTTTTTGAAACCAATTAGACTAAATTTTAAATTGTATAGGATAAATTATTTCATATTTTCATTAAAAATTAAAAAACTCATAGCCTAATTTATGATTATAGTTGTGCATACACTTATATTTTTTTTCTAAATATAAACATTTTCCATGAACATATACTATATTGATCCAAGTGGACATCAGTGGCTGCCCACCTATTCCATTGGCTCAAATTACAATTTCCATCTTGGCATTTTTTCTACATTTTTTCAGGTCCCAAACTTTCGAGGCCATTTTGAGTCCCTAAACAACGTTTTTTTGAGTTGGCAACACCCAACACATATATGTTGGGATGTATTGAGTTTTTTGTAATGCGTACTCCTCGGTTACACCTTTCTTACGGGTTACTAAGCACCCCAAACGAAGATCATATGCAAAATTTTCACCCTCGGGAAGTTGACGTATAAACTACCCCCATCGACGCCCACAAACCTTTTGGCATTTCATCTTTCACGGTTAGGATTTTGGATGTTTATGGTTTTCTTATTTATGCTTTATGTTAAAAAGGCCTTTGGAGCCTCATTGTAATCAACGTTTTGGGAATGAGCGTAGTTGACACAACTCTCTTCATAGATAAGATACCACCATTCTAGCTAGCTTGCGTGCTTTGCATTTTACACTCTTTTGTATTCCACACAATCATTAATAGAATATGAGTTTTATTGTTTTATTGTATTATTGTGTTCCTTGAAATATCTCTATGTATCTCCTTTTTATATCTATGTTATATTTCTTCCTTCATATCATTCTCAAAATAATTGGGATCAAGGGTATCAGAGCATTATAATGCTTGTTGTTCTTAGTGCATGTCCCCGACAAGGTCAAGGTATAGAGAGTTGGGTATCAAGCTTGTTTTTCTTGGGGAGAATCGTTCTCACTACCCAAGTAACCTTCCATGGTTGTAAAAAAGAAGGATAATGGAGCAAGAGTTCCTATCAAATTGTTGCTCAAGGAATCCCTTATGCGACAAAGGACTGAGATGATGGATAATTCCTCCTAGATCCTTTGACAACTACCAACAATAATGAAGGCACCTTCAACCAGTAGTCACTTCGGAGGTGCGACACCCTTTAAGGTACACGTTAACTTTGGTATTCCTTTATTTTAAGGTATATATGTCGATGCTTTGGAAAAATCGTTAAGTTTGTTGAAGGGTTATTTCTCTATCCAAAATTTTTCCAATGGTGAAAAATGACCTTCACACTCCTTAAGGCCCTTCCCCATGTCAAAGATTGGTGGGGGACTTGCTATGACAAACATGTCGAGGATGCGTGTACAATTTTTGGGCCAAGACCCACTTGGGAAGATTTTGTTGAGCCCTCAAGGAACAATTGTAGCTTGTTCTAAACTATGATGACTAGTACACAAGATAGACCACACTGCATCAACACAAGGGCCAAACAATGTCATATTTCACAAATAGCTTTCATAACTTGTACACCAAGTTGGGTATCAAAGAATCCAAGTGACATATGGTTCTAAAATACCATGGGGATCTACACATGTACATCCATATAAAAATAGATTTTTTAGACATCTCATCATTGGGAGTCACTTATTGATATGTTGTCAAAATCGAGCAGAAATTTGAGAAACAAAACAAGCAAGAGTTTGGGTTTGAAAATCTGAAACAATTGAAGTATGGTAAGGGTGGCCCTAACTCATAGGAAAAAGTACAAAGAAAGGATGGTCAGTCCCAGGACAACCAGTCCAAGCCACCAACAAATAAGGGTAATGGGAAGTCGAAGGACACTGGAAAGTGGTGCAAGTTCCAAAAAATCCCTTGGCGCAATACTAATGAGATGAAATCCTCGAATGTTTATTCATACTCCATATCATAACCGAAAAAGGGAAAATGTATCATTGACACAAATCTCAGTGTCACCGTCACTGCCACAAAATTCCATCCAGAGGAACCAGAGGATCCTGAAGAAAGGGAACACTTCTTCCACTCATAGATGTGGGTGAAGGGGACCCCACTCCATTTCATTGTTGACATTGGTATCTAGAAGAACCTAATGTCAGTATAGGTACTCAAGAGTTTGAAACTAAAAACAAAACCACATCTCGAACCATAAACCATTGGTTGGCTCAACCAAGGACAAGACATCTACATCAACCAACAATGTTGTCTACATTATGGCATCAAATCCTTCAAAGATGAGGTATTGTTTGATGCTTCCCCCTTGAATTTTTTGATGTATTGTTAGGACAACCATATATGTCGAAGTGTCATGTTGTTTATGAATCTAGGCCCCATAGTATCGTTATTACTTTGGGATATCAATTCTACAGGGTACTAGAGGAAGTCACAACTATTATAGTCTCTTTCATCTCCATGAAGTAGTGAAAAAGGGTGGTCTCTCAAACCCAGAGATTTGTCCTTTTCATGGTTCAATCAGAAGGTGAACAAAAGGTCACTACAACTGCCAAAACCTCTTCATGAGGTCTCTCTACACACCAACAACAGGTTGACAAGATAGTAGAAGAGTGTAAAGACATATTTTCCTTTCCTATGCATTGTCAATTAAAGAACTCAATTCATTTGACACCCAACACTCCTCTTCCTAAAGAATCTATGTACAAGTGTCCTATTATGGAGAATGAATAAATCAAATTCCAGATCCAAGAGCTAATTTTGAAGTGTAATACCCCTAGGTCGAACCCCAACTGTAAATGTGAATACAAAGGCACTTAATATGGTGAGTTGTTTGATACCATTTTTCATGCACCTTCCATGGTATAGCGCACACATGTACTGCACACTAAAATGATGAAGTATGCACATTCTAGGATACTGCGTGTAGCAAACTTAAGTCTGCATGATTTTGAGGCCAAAGAGCCTTTGTGTATATGTTGTGTTTTGAGGCTAGTGAGTCAGGATGAAGAAAGGACAATATATTTATAATGTAAATGTAAATGTAATCACACACAAATATTAATGAAAAAAACATCACTACGACAGACCAACCATGTAAAAGAGTATGGGGGACTAAACTTCACTAGTTAGGGAAAGGGGGATAAAAGTTAAGGATAAGGGGCTAATCTAGGGAGCTTAAGCCATGTTATTGAATGTAATACCCATGTTATTGAATGTAATAGGTAGTTAATTAATTAATTAATTAATAAAAATTATAACCTTTAATTTAATTAATAAATATTTAATTAGTATTATTATGCCAATCTTTGTTTAGTTAAAACCATGTTAAGACAATTAATCCCCTAATTAATTTTTACTTAATAATTCCTAAACATATATTCTACTAGGGCTGTTACAGAGGGGGTAGGAAGTTTTGAAATGACTTGAGTCCTCTCGGGGTCAATGATCATCCCTTCATTGGATACTATGAATTCGAGTAGCTTGCCTTATTCCACTGCAAAAACAATTTTTTTAGGATTTAGAGAGATACTGTACTTACGACATCATTGTAGAACATATCTCAGATGAGCTAAATGATCTCCCTTATTCTTTGAGAAAACAGTGACATCATCTAGATAGACTACTATAGATTGATTGATTAGACCGTGAAAAACGATATCCATCACTCTATGGAAAGTGGCACCGGCATTTATAAGCCCAAAGGGCATCTTTCTATAAGCATAGGTACCCCATGGAGTACAGAAAGTGGTTTTCAGCTGGTCTGGAGGAGACATGAGGACCTGGTTATACCCTGAAAACCCATCTAGCAGTGACAATATTTCAGAACCAGATACCTGCTGGAGAATTTTCTCCATCGAAGGAACAAGGTAGTTGTCTTTATTAGATGCTCGGTTTAAATTTTGAAAATCGACACATGGTCGGATTTTGCCACTTTTCTTCCTCACAAGGACAAGGTTAGAGACCAACTGTGTATGTCTCACCGGGAAGATTATCTTTTCATTCCATAGTTTGTTTAGTTCCTTCTTGACCATTGGTTCAAGTTTTGGGTGCATCTTTCTCAACTTCTATCAAAAAGGTTGAGTCTGGGGTTTCATGGGAATGATGTGTTGTATAACGTTAGAATCGAATGTTTTTAGATTATCATATGTCCAAGCAAAGACGTCCTTAAATTCCTTAAACAACTTAATAAAGGCTGACTTCTCATGCTCAGAACATCTCGTTCCCAAATTGATGCATTGTGGATTATCTTTAGTTCCTAGATTCACTTTTTCATGGGTCAAGGAAAAACTATTTGTTTTACAATTTACTGATTTCCTGAATTTATCACGCAAATCATAAAACTTTTCTAATCTTACCACAGATTTTGGGATAGAATTGACCAGATCTGATGTTGATTCCAGAGACCTTGGGTATGATATTACCATAAAATTGTGGAGGTCTTCGTCGTGGGTGCCTTCATCGATAACCACACCTTGGAAAGTATCTTCCATGTGCAGGAAATTGATGATCTGTTGATCATCATCGAACACTCTCCAATTAGTGATGTTGTCTAGGACGAATGGTCTGAACAACAACTCAAAGGAAAATGCATTTGGAGAAAGGCCTTCTGCGGGAAAAATTTTACAAGCAACATTAGCCAACAAGTCAGCCTCAAAATTATTTAATCTTGGAATGGAATTAATGTTAGATGCAAAAAAATTGTATATTAAATTACATACCTTAGCTTGATAACTTTTTAGGTGTGTAAATAGGCAATGAATGGAATTTCTTACCTATCTGACCACAATTTCTGAATCACCGAATACCATTAAATTATGTATTTTCAAGTCTAGTGCCTTTCTGAGACCTTGCAGAAGCGTCTCATATTCAGCCGTATTGTTAGTGCATTCAAATTCTAATCAGAAAGTGATCAAAGTTTTGTTACCTTCTAGGTCAATGAGCACACATCCTGCACCAGCTACTTCTTTAGATTTGGATCCATCGAAGTAGAGAGACCAGATGTGATTCTCATCAGTTGTATGTGACACCTTAGGGAGAATTGTTGATTGTGTGCATGTCATGAGTTTCGACTATTGTTCCAGGTTAGAAATGGTAGAAGTTTCAACCATGAAGTTACTGAAAAAAGGTGTTCATTCCCTGCATTTCGGGTGAATTAGCAGAAGCCGTAAATGGTTCATTAACATCATATAAATCAATTACCGTAAGCTTGAGGTAACGCTCACGATTGATCTTGATTTTGTTAGTCTTTCCATTTTTTGGCAGCCATAAATGAGACCAGTCTGTCGAAAAGTAACCATGCAACTGTTTAGATCAATCCCTACTTAAAAATAAGCCATATACTTCAGGGATGTCAACAACAATAATATCAATAATCTGGTGGATTTTAGGATTAGATGATAATCTGATAAGGACATTTTTTAATTCACCTATTACCTTAACGCTGGTCCGATCAAGCTGAATAATTTTCAGACTAGAAGGTTGAACTTCAGCATTGATTTTTTGGCATACAGACCAAGGCATTACATTTGATGATGCGCCATAATCTACCATACAATTATGTACATTCTATTGAAAATTTCAAATGTCAACAAAAAAGGTAGGACATTTCTACAAGTATCAACATTAGAACTTTGTTGGTTTTTAGTCGTAGTCCCTAGAATTATTTTATCTACATTTGTCACGCTTTTTACAACAAGGTCTCTTTTATCAGAGGGTTCTAGTGTCATTTTAACAGGGACCTTTTGAGGTGTTTTAGGGCTGTTTTCTGCAAATTTGTTGATGTTCAAATTGTTGTTTTTGTTGTTTTCTGCAATGTTCTGAAGCATCTTTTGCAGAAGAAAATGAAATTTCAATAATTCATAAACAGAAATATTAGCTCTAAGTTTCTTAAGGTCTTCAATCAGATCGTATTCTAAACTTGGAGTTACCGAATTTTGTTTAGTTTCAGTTTGTTTAAATTGTTTTTGAGGCGCATTAGTTCCAATTTTAGAAGAGGATTTTTTCTGTGTTTTTCTTCTAGTATCGTAAGGATACACCGTTTCAAAAATGGATTGAAAGATACTATCCAAAAAATGATCGAATATGTTGGGAGAGGATTCATCCTCTTCCATTGTTTCTTGTTCAACCATGTCTTCAAAAATCTTGGGGGGAACTAAGTTATCATGCGAATCTAGGATTGTTTGGATAGGATACTGTAGGCTTTCTAGATTAAGGCCTTTAGAATTTAAATTGGGTTGGTTTGTGGGAAAATGATTTCTAAAAGGGGGTTTGTAAGACCCTTTGCTTGAAGAAGCTTCTTCAACTGATCTCCTTAAATCTACAACTTGATTTGACAATTTATGAACGACCTTATGTAAACATTCTAGATCTGAACTCTCTGATTGAGTTTTGGCTTGGGGAGGCCTAGGAAGAATTTGTATTTTCTTCTTGGAAGATGGGGTAATATCTGCCTCATTACTGATATTGTCCTTTAGGCTTAGAATATCTTTCTCAATTTGGCTTGCCTCCTCGAAGGCTTCCAATAATGTTGCCTTCTTAGACCTTTTTACCCAGATTGCTATGTTCTAGTGTAAGGCTTTGGTGTAGTATGAGACGATAAGATTTTCAGCAAGCATTGAATCTATGGGGATTCAATTCTTTGCTATTATAAACCTTTGATTAGAGTCTTTTATTTTTTCCTTGGGGTTCATCTTTAAACTGGAGAGTTCCATGACTAAGACTTTAGGAGATTTGTCGTCTTCAAATTTCTCAAGGAAACAAGATTCGAATCTATCCCAAGATAAAATGGTGTGGAGTTGTTGGGAAAAATACCAAGTAGAGGCATTACCTTCAAATGTGTATAGAAAAAGTCTACATACTACGTCTTCGTGTTCTACGCTTCAGAGTCTAATGGCTAGCATGAATTTTTAATGTGATCCTCAGTGATTTGCTTGGAATCTGGATCGAATATAGGGAGCCATTTCTCCAGATGTTTAGGAAAAGGATCTTGGGGTCCAGGTATAGCCAAAACATCTTGATCGAGCCATAGTCTGGCGGGATTGTTTGTATTTTCCATAGGAGTGGGTGGTGTCGAAGGTTGATATGAAGAACTTCCTTCGTCTGATGAATCCTCTCCTGAAGAGGAAGGAGATGAAGTTGGTGGTGATGGTGGGATACCAGATCCTCCGGGTGCAAGATTAGGGATGTGATCTGGATCTATAGGATTTAGGATAAGACCAATGCCTTCAAGTTTCTCTCTAATATCATAAAAATCTAACGATTGATTCAACAGCCAACCCGGTTGTTTGATACAGGCCAAAGCACCATGTGTCCTTAGAAGTGATTGATGAACAATTTCTTGTATGTCGGCCCCTGGGTAGTGGGGGGTTTGGTGTTATTGGTTCAACGGTAATCTGTGGATTTTAATTTGAGGTGGTTTCTGTTTGAGAAGTAATATTGTCGTTAGAATGAATTCTTGTTAATATAGGGGAGCGAGTGTGTGGGGGAGGAGTCTTGCGACCTCCACGTGCCATCAATAGTGTTCAGGCCCTCCTTCTAGCACAATTTGTTGATGGGAGAAAATGATCGTCCGTCAATTGGAAGAACAAGTCTAGTTCGGGGTTTGTTTATGGATAAATCCGTAAGTGCGGACACAAACCGATCTCCCTAGATCCACCTGGATCTAGAACAAAACATGACAGAATATACCGCTTTCCCTAGATCTAACTATTGAATTAAATTGGAAGTGAGAAGAAGATATGTAC
>ML802132.1:411059-423126 GCA_009831015.1 Picea engelmannii | reverse complement strand
CCTGCGGAAATTGGTCATTTCCGCACCCTGCCTATATAGCAACCTGCGTACATTTCTCTTTATAAGGTTTTTACATAGAAAAAAGCAACTTCTTTTCTCAGGAAAAGTTCTTCTTCCTTCTCTCTTCAGGAATTCAGGTCACTATGACCCCTCTAAAGGCAATAGATAGGTTTACATCATTAACGATCATAAGGATGACGAAAATAATGTGTAACAGGGTTGTTTAAATAACCCAAGCCATTTGGTATGACTCACTCTGACGGGTTTTATGGCTCCATTGGCCAATCTAAAAGTCCTAAAAGAAAAAAATAAAAGAAAAAGAGAAAACTAACAAATAACTACTTAGATCATATATGTACATACGCATACATATAACTATTTTAAATAATATTTACACAACAGATCTATTTATTTAATTTATGTGCATGATGTACAAGTTACGAATTTTAATCTAAACTCACGAAAATCTATGAAAAAATGGCTCTTTTAACAAAAGAAGATAAAGAAAGAAAATAAACCATTTTTTTTTATCTTTATTTATCTATAAGATTAAATCGAAAATGTATTATGAAATGGGAATATGTAGACGGTCAAAGCTAGATCTCATATAAGAGTTTCAGAAAAACAAACAAATGATGAATAGAAATAAACTAACCTATTAATGAGTTAATCGACATACATCCAATCATTTGTATGATTATAGAATGTCCAACCATCCTATCCAAAAGATAAACCTGCAATGAACCTTGAAACTGTTCGGAATAAATGCAAAACAATATATTAACTGTTGGATTTTGATGACAGAATGATAAGACAAAAATAATATCTGTGATATTTGTGATTGCAAGCAATTACACGTAAGATAAATCTAACTGTAACAACCTGCTTTTAATCATTCAACAAAATTAAAGAAAAACCTTATCATTTGGATTGAATGAGTGATCACTATTTTTAACATCTGAAGCATCAAAATGTGGACGATATTAAAAGATATTATCTTGAGGACATAATAATTTGTGAAGAAAAAAGCTATCAACAATTATTTAATTATTAGGAGGAACAAACCATAAACGAAAAAACATTTACAGAGAGATAAAGAAGAAATGTAAACATATGTTCCGTCTAGATTCGTGAATAAACTGTCCACCTTCAACCCCAGGCCTAGATGATTCCTTTACAAAAATATGAGTTTTTTAAAGGGTTCATAAAGGTAATTGTCTTATATTATGAGATAAGATACAATCATCTATTGATTACAAAAATAAAGGGGGAATATAACCACCCCGGATCACACTAAATCTTTAAAAAGCTAAAAAAATGTTTATTCCTGTTTATACAAAAATAGACCATAGATATCGCTAACAAGCCCCAAAAAAATGCTTCAAATCACTTGGTCACCATAGACTCCCAAATATCCTAAAATAAAATATAAAATAGAGAGATTCAGATATACATTTAACCAATAATTTCCAAATTTCGAATTAGAATAGACTAGCTATAGAATCTACTGATTTTGTATCTAGTCTATTTTAGTAATGAAATCTAATTTATTCAATAAACAAAATATAACCCTATTTTAAGATAAAAATAAATCTTACCTGTAATTGTAAAATCAATTCATTTCACATGATTTCAGAATTTATCACTGTTGTTGCAGTCTCAACATTTTTTAATATGATGTTCCCTGTTGTTTTCAAGCGGTTTCCTTGTCCCTTAATAATAGACTTGAGATTACGATTTTCGTTTGTTAAGGGGTCAACCTGATCAGTGAGGGATTTGATCTGTGACTGTAAAATGGGTATATCAGTGTAATACTTTTCAATCCAGAACAGACAAGTTTCACATCATAACAGTGCGATGGTCCATTGAGAGTATCCACGGTTGTGTACCAAAAAGTCCCCAATGTGGCCTGTAGATTTGTTACCAAACTTAATTCCTGGAAACCCTTCACTGTGCTTTATACAAGGCAACACACTATCCACGAAATTGTAAGACTGATCGAGATCTGTTTGGAAGGAAGGAGGGTCTTCTTCGTCCAGAAACCTATCAATCTCGGAATCTGAGCTCTCATGGATCTCGATTGTCTTGATCGAGCCCACATGAGAGTTTGATTTATTTCATAGATTTCTTGAAATCAACCTACCTGCCCTTTTGTTTTTAAAACTTAAATCGATATCATCTTTAGATGGCTTGCCTATAGGTCTGTTTGCATCTTTGGCAGAGACGTTAAGTTGTGCATCTTGTTCATGGGTCTACTCAGCAACCTTTGGGTCAGGTATAGGCTTACTATGGGTGGTCGTAACACAGGACTGTGTAGATGAAGGGAATGCTCCAGGAGAAACTATGGTTTCCTCAATCACGGGCTTGTCAACTTCTATAGTATTGGAGTTAGCGAACCCATTTCGGGTTAGGAAGGCGTCCTAGTCATCGTTCTGTAACTTCAATTGATGTAAAAGAATTATTTTTATCAAACCGTGGTGGAACAGGATTGAATCCAAATGTTGCTTGTTATACCTTTTTTCCATTTTATACAGGCTTATCCACAGGTAATAAGGCATGTTTAATGCAAATCCAATGAAATTCATGAGCAAACATAGGTGATGTAGAAAAATGAAACCAAAACAGCCTTCACACATCAAAAATTGTTTCAACACTGGAAGAAAACCATGCCATCGGGTTTTTAACAGGGACACTGGCATACCTTTATCATAGCAATTGATCTTTCGAGATGTAAAGAAAAGACTCCATGGAACCTCCTCGACCTTAGCATTTTTGAACCACTTCTGCCCGCTTGCAGAAAGACCTGTTGCTTGACCTAAAAACTCTTCTGTAACTTCAAGTTGAATGTCCCCAACCTTGGCTCGACATCCGTCAAATGAGAGGGTGAATTCCTGAGCAGTTTGTAGGTTAAAACCTTGGAATCTCTTAAGGAAAACAAACCAACCTTGACCCTCAAGATCATCCCTTGCATCATCGCACAGGAGCAAGGTCTGAGAGACATTGGGTTCAATCCTAACAACTGAGGCCATGGGAAATTCGACAAGAAATCACGCAAACACAATGAGTATAGAGGGTTTCTAAGAGTAGACCAAAACTAAACTCAAGACCCGAAACTCATCAACAATCTATGGTGTATGAACAAAAAAACCCTCAACGAAAAGATAGGATTTGATTGAAATGAATGCAAGGAGTGTTGAAAAACCCAAGACTAATCTTCGAAATGATGGGATCACTGTAGTCGAACTGCCACCTCCTACATAGTACAGGCCATGACCAGGTGCATTAAAATAAAAATGATTGCATAACAAGGTGGGTTAGGTTCTAAAGTTTGGGAGAGGGAAAAATTATAAACCAAAGTATAGTGACAAGGGAACATATGATCAAGAACCACACAAAAATATATCGATGCTTAAATTGAATTGACCTATGTTGATTAAAATAACAATCCATAAGCATGCTTCATATTTGAGGAGTCAAAACAAAGAGAATGAACTTCATAGCAAGGAACAAAGACTTTGTTAACAAAAACTGTGGAGCCATTTGCCTTTCATAAAATTTTAAATAGAGAGGTAATATAGTCATAAGTTTAAATGCTTTGTTTTCATGCTTTCATTCATGAAAGAAGCATGAAAACAAAAACACTAGGAATAACCAAAAACTTAAATTTGTCGTTTCAAAAATTGCTTATGAAGAACAAAAAAATGTATGACCCCAGTTAGGCAGCTACATATATTAATATTTGATACAAAATGTTTAAAAATATGTCGGGCTACCAACAAAACATTGACTGCAATGTAAGTGTCAGAGCCTCCAAAGGAGCCGATAACAAAATTTATATTTTTAAATCATATGTATATTTTGATAATTGAGAAAAAAGAATGGCATACACCACACCAATAAAGTCCCATCATAGCTCATTGAACCACTCCCAAATTTATTAGAGAAATTTTATAAATAGATAAATAAGTTTGTTTTAAAGAATAAATAAATTTAATAATGAATTTACGTAAACATGGGAAATATGGTTAAAAACTTTTTTTTTTCCAATAGAAATTACTCGATTATATATTAGGTATAAATCGTTTACATTAGCATTGTATCCAGTCTAGCTGAAAATAACAAGAGCCAAAAAACATGTCAGGACTATCTGTAACTGTACAATGATGCTGTCAGTCGAAAATAACTTGGGCAATATGACCTGTAGCGAACGCCAACGCAGGAGCGGACTGCCAGTCTCATGGTCACATCTGTAACTTCGAGAAGTCCTATGAATTGGATCGGAGGCCTCGACCCGAGTTACCAGCCACAATGTCAAAGCCTGGAGGGTGTATGCACAAAGGCGATCCTAGCACATGCCATAAAACAAAAGGATTGTGTACTGTTAGTCAATGGAGCAGGACGAAGAGACACCGCTACAAATAGAGTGTCTGTCGTCAAAGCCAAATAATAAACAGATCTGTGTAATGTGGAGCTCAATGCGCACAGAAAAGGAAACCGGTGTCAATCTGTTGTTATTCTTCGAAGAGATTGTAGAAGGATGTCGAGCTCTGCATTCCCCTGTCACAATGGTAGATGGATAATCTACCCACCTTTTGTCTGAGGGCTCTCTTGGATAGTGCATCCGCTACAGAATTGTAGGATCTGGGGAGGTGTCGGAAGGTGATGTCTGTGAAGGAGCGAGCCAGCTGAAGAGTTTTAAGCTTCCAGCCTTCAACATGGATAGAATGAAGCTGACACGATCCATTAATCCAGTCAATGATAACCTTAGAATCGCCTATGACCTGTAGATGATCTAGGGACCAAGAGGAAGCCAGCAGGAGAGTGTTCCATAAGCCTAGTAACTCGGCTTTAGTATTCGTTCCCCTACCACAACTAAGGGTCCACTTTGTGATCCTCTCCGGGTGAGATTGGAAGGTGCCTCCAGCACCACAACAGAGTCCAGTGGGCTGTGCCTCTCCATCAAAAAAGGCCACTGAGTAGCCTGTCGGTAGTATGTAATCGACCTCTTTGTGCAGATGTGTCAATTCTGGAGGCTGTTGCCAATGGAAGGAGAACTGTGCTCTGTGGCAGACTGCCAGAAAGGATGGGGAAGCATCCTCAAAGAGCGCCCTGTTTCGCTCAAGCCAAATATGCCAGAAAATATGAACAGCCAGGGCGGGGGGGGGCAGCTTGTACAATAGACCAGGAGTGGAAACAATCAGTAAAGGTGGCACCGGACCAGAGGAAGGGAAGTGAGTGCTGTTGCAGGGTGTGCTTCCAGATTTTTTGTGTAAAATCACAGTGAATAAAAAGGTGATCAATGTTCTCTGAGTCTCTTCTGCAGAGAACACAAATCCCAGGACCATTCCAACCTCTACGAAGTAGGTTCTCCCAGGTAAGGAGTTTGTCATTGATCCCGAGCCAAAATAAAAGTTTTAGTTTTAATGGTAGCTGCCAAGACCATAAACATCAATGCCACAATGGTTGTGACTCAATCACTCTATCCAGAAGGAGCGCATCATAAACATTTTTGGCTTCAACAAGCCCTTTGCCATCGCCCCCGGTCCAGGTGAGGGTGTCCCGCTCTGCTGTGAGGGAGAGGCCTGAGCACTTTAATGCAGCAGTAAAGGTGTCTAACTCCGAGGCTGCTGAACCGCCGAGGGCCAAGTCACTACTGTGCAGCCAATGATTGGGGAGAGGATAGACACGGTTCTCTTTCTTTAGCTGAGCAAGAGTAGTGATATTGTGAGTCAGCAGTAGAGACCGGAGTTGTAGGGACAGAATTGAAAGTTCATCTAAGCCTATGAGTTTATCTCTGCCCAATTGGATATCTTTACCCGATCCCGGACTCCAGCGTAACCAATGCAGTATAACCTATGAGGATGATACCAAACCCTTCCAGAAGGGAGAGGCCCAATTCTGTATAAGATAAGGTTTCCGAAGCCAATTGGTGAGGGGTTTGTTTCCAAAATATTTGTCCTTGATGATCCGTTGCCAAATGTTGTCGGTTGAAATAGCTCTCCAAAAGGAGCATGCCAATAATGCCTTATTGAAGATGCAAAGATTTTTTAGTCCCCATCCACCCTCCCTTTTTGGCCTAGAGAGTGTCTTCCATCGGCATAGATGAAAACGCCTATTCCCAACACGGTCATTCCACAGGAAGTTGAAAGATAATCTGCGGAGCAGAGTAGTGATTTTGGCAGGGATCCATTCCAGAAGCATCCAGTAAACATCCAAGCTTTGAAGGACCGATTTGACTAAGATGAGACGTCCCCCCAGAGACAACCATTTGTTGCACCAGAAATCAATTTTTCGTTCAAAAGATGAAACCAGCCAAGTCCAATCGGAAGCAATGGAGGCTCCCCATTTTAGATGGTATCCCAAGTAGCTGAATCCTAAGGATAAGTCAATGGAAGTGAAGGGGAAGATATCTTTAAGAGATGAGAATTCCACCACCGATAGGCCCCAATGATGTACCGAGGACTTCATGGGGTTGATGGACAGCCCTGAAGCCTTGCAGAAAATCTTAAGTATTTTCTAGAGTGCTGCCCATTCCAACTCATCCGCTTTGGAAAATAAAAGTATGTCATCCATGAACATGAGATGGACGATCATGTGTATTCTAGATACCTGTATGCCTGAAATACGGTGCTCGACCACATTTTTTGTAAGAAGTAGACTCAGACCTTCCAATACAAGGATAAAGAGATAGGGGGAAAGAGGGCATCCCTGGCGGAGTCCCCTTTCACATTTGAAAAATCCGGTAGCCTCCCCGTTGATCAGAACCGATAGGTTTGCACTGGAAACGCAGGACATTATCCAGTTTGTGAAGTCTATCCCAAAACCGACCGAGAGGAGGATAAGTCTAAGAAAGTCCCAGTCTACACTATCAAAAGCCTTTTTGAGATCAATTTTCATGATCAACGCCTTTTGATTTTTATGGAAGATGTTGTGGATGTTCTCATGTGCCACGCCAATGGCATCATGGATCCTTCTTCCCTTCAGAAAACCGAGCTGATTAGGCGAGAGATTCCTTTCCAAGACCGGCTTTAACCGTGTGGAGATGATTTTGACGATGAGCTTGTATACTAAATTACATAAAGAGATCGGTCTGAAATCGTTGAAGGAGGAAGGTTGGTCGGTCTTTGAAATTAGCACCAGAAAGGTGGAGTTAAGACTGGTAGAGATTTTCCCTGTTATACGCGCATCCTCAACCATCAGAAGAAGGTCTGTTCCGACAAGATCGAAATAATTGGTGAAAAATTCGGCCGTCCAGCCATCCAGGCCCAGACTTTTCTCTTTTTTGAGGTGAAAAAGTACATTCTTGAGTTCCGACAGTGTAACCGGAATAAAAAGGTCTGTCGCTTCAGCTGTAGTGATCTAATTAGTGAACAGACTTGCAATGGATACTTTGTCTGTCATGTGAATCTCATTGTTGGATTTGTAAAATTGTTCAAAGAAGGAGGTCGCTTCCAATTTGAGAGAATCTTGTCTGCGAATGGTTCCTTTAATTGCATGTTCGATGGACCAGATGTGCTTTTGATTCCTGTTGAGATTAGCTATTTTGTGGAAATACTTAGTATTGGAGTCGCCCCATTTGAGCCAAGTCGCCCGACTTCTAAGTCGCCAACTTTTTTCTTCGTCTAGGAGTATGGCATTCCTTTTCTCCTCCAAATCTATAAGGGAAGCTTCATCATCCAATGAAAGTGCCGCTGTGGAATTTTTGGTGATGAGATCGGTGATCTCTTGCTCCAGTTGAATCAAGGCGATAGCCTCTGTAATATGTTTCTGTTTGGACCAGCTTTTGGAAAGCGCTTTTAGTCCAATTAATTTCCTTACAAGTCTGATCTGTGGGTTTAATTCCCTCTCAAACCGCCGGTCGCTCCAGGCAGAGTGTAACAATGCAGATTATTCAGTATAGTCGGCCCAATGGTGGTTATATTTAAATGGAAAGGGCTTTAGACGGGCGATTGGAATCAAGGTAAGAGTGATGGCCGCATGATCAGAGATAAAGGGTAGATTGACTCCAGATGATGGGGAGAGGGTTGATGTGTAGAATGACTCAGAAATAAGGAAGCGGTCGAGGCGTTTGGCAATGGCTTTCGAGCCCCTCCTCCCATTACACCAGGTGGGGACGAGGTTGATAGGTAAGACATCGATAAGGTTGTAAGATTTAAAGAGATCTCTATAAAGATTATAACCAGATCCAGAAATGGAAGTAGATCCCCAATGTTCATCCGATGAGAGGGTGATGTTGAGATCGCCTCCCAGGATAAGATTGGGGAGGGAAAGGATGCCGCTTTGTGCTAGATGGGTCCAAAAGGGAGGTCGATCAAGGCAAGGGCCATAAATATTTAAAAGATTCAACTCCTGGTTAGTAGCGAAACATCTGCCCGTACACAAGATGCCTCCGCAAGTTAGGTAGGAAGTTAGGTTGTAGAGCGCTGGATCCCAAGCCACCAGCATACCTCCTGAGTTACCAATAGAACTTAAAGCAGCCGAGACCCAGTGAGGACGGAAACGTTGAAGGAAATCTCTGGCTGAGTGATCAGCAGAGAGTGTTTCTTAAAGAAATAGAACATCTGGCTTGGTGTGTTGTAGAAGACCTCGGAATGAAGTAGCCTTGAGGGTGCCCCTGATCCCTCGAATATTCAGATAAACTTACCAGAATACAACAATTAATGAAACAAAATGCACCATTTAATGTGTGGTCGACAATAGTTGACCGCTAGGCAAAAGCTAAAGTCCCTCGCCAAAGGCATGGATTAATAAATAAGAGACAATCGAGTATCTAGTTAATTGAAGAGTTCCTATTAAGCTATACAAAATTAATTAATTTTTAATTAATCATAGCAAATTAAATTAATATTTTAAATTGAATTTACTGCATAATTTTAAAATTTGAAATATGCATATGCATACATTAGACACTTTGAAATTTATCATCAGTAATATGTTAGAATTAATGCTTACTTTAGAGTTGGTTTGGGTTCGTTGCAAATTATTGAGATATTTTCTCAACCTCTTTCTCTAAGTTTAGAATAAGTTGGATCTGACAACACTTATATAATTGTGTTGTATCTAGTTTGTTTACATAACAATATATAAGTGTGATTATGTTGTGCTTGCAATGTTTTTCTAAGTTGGGATGAGAGCAAGTAGCTCTAGTTTAACTCCCCTACGAGAGGGCCTAGGGATATGTGAGAAGTGTGAAAGTAATAGTATCATGTTTGTCTTTGGTGTGTTTGTATTGTGATTCAACTATATAGCAATCTTCACAACTGCATAAAGTAAGCATTCAAGTGCAATTGCTTTTAATGATTTCCATTTATATGAAATGAAAGAGAATAGTTTTCTACATTATGCCATGTGGAATTTCCATTGTTGAAGCTTCTGACTGCCCCAAAATCCAATTACAAATCTAGAGTCAAGAAATCCTATATTTAGATTACAAGGTCTTGGTTTCCCACTCTTAGATTAAAAGTTATCATAACTTATGGCGGTGGAAACAACTTGTACTTATTGCACAGAGGGACCTTATCGACATCAACGTGGTCTATTGGTATCAACAAAAAATATTTTAGAATATGTACGGGCTCATTTCATTGTAGCAGGGTCTCATCATCTAAAATATGATGACTTGCAAGTAGTTGCCTCATCTAATCATGCAAAAGAAGGAATTCGTTGGAATCCTGAAATTTCAATGTTGCATCTGAAGAAAAACGATTTAGAGGACCTGATACTCTTCGAACGTATCAACGTAGCCTCTAATCATGGATTTTATGCATCCATGGCCTGCACGCCTGTGATCTGCAAGAAGGAGGGCACAGAGTTTAGATTCCATGGGAATTCGGTAACATGGGAGGAGGTTATCGACACTTCAGATGTTGATGTGGATGTTGGCCCAGTGCAGTTGAAGAAGAGAACATTCAAGAAGTTCTTTTTTTTCTATGTTTGTGCTCGAAGAAGATTTCAATGAAGTTTGAATGAGGCAACTATATTAGTCTATTATTTGTTGAATTAGCATCAGTGCATGTTAGTGTTATTCCTAGTTTGTAAGATTATATGACGAAGAACCAATCATAGAACATAGTAACATAACTTAACTTGGTGGTTCTTTATGTTCTTCAGTGCCACAAGAACACATCACTAGTTTGATTATATCTACAATTTGTTATAAGTTGGTGGTTATTGTTGTACTTCGGTGCTCCAAGACAATGGTTATTGGTTATCTTTGTGTGTTTGTGAGTTTGTGTATGTGAAAAAAGGTTAGGTTGTATAATCCATTGCTCGATACATTCAATATCTAAACTTCTTTCCTATATAACTAGTGAATACATCAAACTATGTATTTCAACAAAAGGAAGTATGTCAATAGGATGATTTAGTATCTAGACTATTTTTCGAAGTATGTCAAGAATTGTCGGTCATCACAAATACATCATTAATGGTCAAAAGTAGTCGTATATTCAATGGATGAAGTGGTAGCTCGAATGAATGGGTGAGAAAGAGTGTAGTCTACGAGAGTTTAGAAGTAGATCAAGATGTTGATGAAGACCAAACCAGACAGTGATCAAAGTGATCAAAGTTCAAAAATAGTTTTTTTGTATTGTTATTTGTGATGCAACCATCAAGGGAGGGTGCTAGAATTAATGCTTACTTTAGAGTTGGTTTGGGTTTGCTGGAGATTGTTGAGATATTCTCTCAACCTCTCTCTCTAAGTTTAGAATAAGTTGGATCTACAACACTTATATAAGTGTATTGTATCTGGTATGCATACGTAATAATAAAGAACTATGATTGTGTTGTGTCTGCTATATTTTTCTAAGTTAATAAAATTATATATTGTTTCAAAGTGGACAACGTAATCCCTTCCGTACAACCACAACACTAAAATAGTTGCATAGTGATCTTGGAATATTTTTTGAGCATCCAAAAAACATTATAAAGAAATATAAGTAATCTCTTACCTTTCTTTTGGTCGATAAACCAATCTTAGTCTAGTAAATGTTAACATTCATCATCATAATGTAAACCCTTTGTATAGCATTCTCTTGCCATTCACAACCACATAGTTTCCTCTATCTCCACTGTTTGATTAACATCTTTTAAAAAATAAAAATAAAAAAAATATAACAATTTTACTTAATTTTTAAATATCTAAAATTCATTCTTTCCATTTAAAGCTATATATATATATAAACATTAAACTCTTTAAACTAATTTTAAGATGAAACGCATACATATGAAATTAAACGGCTTGGCATTTTATTAATTAGATTGCTTTGACCTTCCTTAACTATTATTTTGATTTTAGTAACTCTTAAAATCATTGTTGTTATAATTGATATGTTAGAAATTTGTTCTATTGTGATTTGGATTACATAGTTATCGCCGAGTCACAACACGCACGGGTAATTAACGAATTATTTCAAAAAGGTAAATACCTGTTTTTTATCAATGTATTGTTTTGGAGAATATGATAACCCAAGTGAATCAATATGACGAAGGATGTATATAATTCTTTGTATCCTTTAGAGTTAAGCTGATAGGAAATATATTAACTTAATGCATGTTTTTTTTTTGTTTTTTGTTTTTTTTGTTTTTTTTATTATATGCATGTTCCTTTTTTTTAACAGGGATTTGTATAAATTTGGTTAAATATCTCTAAATTATATATATCTATCAATTTTATAATTATGATAATAATTCTGGTTAGATAAAAAATGGTTTTTGAGACTTTAAGAAAGGTAAGAGATTATTTGGATTTCTTTAAATTGTTATTTCGATGTTAGAAAAGTATTATGAAGTCATTATAGTTTTGATGGCTTAGAAGTTTATGAAGGTTGGTATTGTGATAAATATTTTGAAATTGAGAACTAATTTAGGTATAGGGAGGGAACTCTAGGAGAAAGTGTTTTTGAACTTCAATCTTTTTGGTGTCACAAAGTTACATATTTTTTCATATCATTGATGCCATGGTGTTTTGAGGATTGTCCAACACCTAATTTCACTAAAAAACTCATAAACATTAATTCTTATTTTAACAATATTAATTCTCTTCTTAAATTATTTAGTAAAAAAAAAA